>PVLA01016449.1:0-20676 GCA_004027455.1 Hydrochoerus hydrochaeris
TTATTTCTCTCTCTCTCTCTCTCTCTCTCTGTCTCTGTCTCTATCTCTATCTCTATCTCTATCTCTATCTCTACCCAGGCTGGGTTTGAGCTTTTGATCTTCCTGCCTCAGCTTTCCAGAGTGCTGAAATTACAGGCATGGGCTATCTCACCTGGATTAGAGACATTTTTGAGAAACTGTTTTCCAAATAAGAATAAGTTAGTATTCTCTATAAAATGTATATACTTCTAATGTGTTCTTAGGAGATGTTGATATACTAAAATGGCTATTAGTGTTTTAAAATGTGTATAGAGTTGGGGCAGTAGCTGAATGTCTAGGCAGGTTATTTCAAAGTACAGTTTTAAAGAACCTCACATTACATCTATGCATTACAGACAAGATATTTATTTAAAATACTAATTTTGAGCCAGGTATGTTGGTACACACTTATAATCCCATCACTCAGGAGGCTAAAGCAAGGGGATCATTGCAAGTTTAAGACCATCCTGGGCTAAAAAGTAAGGTCAAGGCTAATCTGAACTACATAGTGAGACCCTATCTCAAAAAGACAAAAAAAAATATATCCTATGTCTTGGGTAGGAAGAACGATTATAGTGAAAATGACCATACTTCCAAAACTGTTACACAGATTCAATGCAATCCCAATAAAAATTCCAATAGCATTTTACAGAATTAGAGAAAATCCTAAAATTCATCTGGAACCAGAAGAGACCTAGAAGAGCAAAAGCAATCCTGGGCAACAAAGACAAGATGGGACATCACAATTGCTGACTTGAAATTGTACTATAAAGCTACTGTGATAAAAACAGTGTGGTACTGCTAATAAAACAGACCTGAAGATCAGTGGAATAGATTAGAAGATGTAGAAACAACTGTAGACACATTAAGTCACCTTATCTTTGACAAAGGTGCCAAAACACATCCATTGGAAGAAAGATAGCCTCTTTATAAATGGTGCTGGAAAAATTGGCTCTCCACATGCTGAAGATTAAAACTGGACCCATTTATTTTACCATGTACTAAGCTAAAATCAGAATGGATCAAAGATCTTAATATTAAAATAGAAATATTAAACCTATTGGAAGGTAGAGTAGGTAAAACTCTTGAAGACATTGGTATAGACAAAGACTATGAACAAAACCCCAATTGTCCAGGAACTATCACAACGAATCAACAATTAGGATCTCACCCTACTGAAAAGCTTTTGCACAGCAAGAGAAACCACCAACAAAGTGAAGAGACAACTCACAATGTGGGAGAAAGTATTTCCTAGCTGTTCCTCAGACAAAGGAATACATCAAGAATGTGTGTTGCCAGGCCTGGTGGCTCACGTCTGTAATCCCAGCACTTGGGAGGCTGAGGCAGGAGGATTGTTGTGAGTTCGAGACCAGCCTAGGCTACAAAGTGAGCTCAAGGCCAGCCTGAACTGCATAGAGAGACCCTGCCTCAAAAAGACAAAAAAATGTGTAAAGTACTCAAAAAAATCAGTCTCAGATTTAAAAACCAAATCCAAAAATTGGCATCATGCTGGAGGGCCTGTTGGGGAAAAGGAACCCTTCTCTACCGGTGGTGAGAGTGTAGACTGGTGCAACCACTGGAAATCAGTGTAGAGAGTCCTTAAAAATCTAGGATTAGAGATCTTATTGAGCCCAGCTATTCCCCTCTTGGTATCTTCCCAAAAGAATTAAAAACATCTTTCTATGTGATGTATGTGCACCCATGTTTATAGCAGCACATTTTATAATAGCCTAAAAAACCTAAATGCCCATTGACTGAGGAATGGATAAAAAAGATGTGGTATTTTTATACAATGGAGTACTACTCAGCCATAAAGAACAATAAACTGGACACTTATAGGTAAATGAATGCACCTTGAGAACATACTCATTAGTGAAATAAATAAGACATATAATCATTGTATTTCATTAGTGTGGCAAACTGAAAGAAAAAACACGTGTGTGGATGTATATGTATGTGAAAAAATAGCTAAGATAGTTACATTACTTATTTCTCTGAGTTTGCTGAAGAGAAAGATTTGTGCTGGGGATTGTTCGGACAGTTGAATGCAGATATCTTGTGCTCTGGTTGAATGATGTGAGGATGACAGTGCGCGATGTGTATACCATTGTTGCCCCCAATTGACATGTTTTGAAATTTTGTTGTAGTTTTTTTTTTTCTTTCTTTTTATCCTTGAATAAAATGGATTTGAAAATAAATAAATAAAAATAAAATACTAATTTTCTAGCCAGGTATGGTAGTGCACATGTGTAATCCCAGTACTTGGGAAGCTGAGGCAGGACACGTGTAATGCATTCGAGGCCACCCTGGATTACATAGTTAATTTAAGACTGTATCAAACTACAAAGCAAGACCCTATCACAAAAAAAAAGTCAAGGGCTGGAGATTTAGCTCAGCATAAACGCCTGCCTGGCAAGTGCAAGGTCATGAGTTTGATCCCCAGTACAAAAAAAAAAAGCTAAAAAATGGGCTGGGGATTTAGGGCCTGACAAGTGTGAGGTCATGAGTTTGATTCCCGGTCCCCCCCCCAAAAAAGTCAAATACTAATTTTCCTTCATATAAATGAAGTAATAATTGTAAATATATCTTCATAGTGAGTGATTGTTATACTTTATACATACTGAATCACATATTTTGGATTTTTTATAATTGATATTTGAAGATTTACATTTTTTATTGTAGTTTTTTCATGAGAAATGGAATAGTGAAATGATGTGTCTTTTTTTATCTATGTGAATTTTTCCTTAAACCATTTTTCTAAGATGGTGGGGTTACCTTAGGGATGGTGCTTTTATGTGAAGCTGCTACTTCTGACATGGATATTGGGAAGCGAAAAAGTAAGTAATTATATATCTAATGTGACAATTATTCCTTTAATATAGAAGCAAGTAATGGTAGGTTGCTGCTGCTGCTTCCTTTTTTTTTTTTTTTAGGGTCTCACTATGCAGGTCAGGCTAGTCTTGAACTCACTTTTTAGTCCAAGCTGGACTTGAACTCACAGCAATGCTCCTGCCACAGTGTCCTGAGTGCTGAGATTACAGGCGTGTGCAACCGTGGTTGGCTTGAATATTATGTTTTCTTTTCGTTTTTGTTTTTTTTTTGCAGCGGGGGTGGGGGCTTTGGTGCCAGGTATCGAAGTCATGACCTTGCTTTCCATGCAGGCACTGTGCTGCTGACTTATATACACAGCACTTGAATATGTTCTTATGTATGTATTTATTGGTGTTTTCCTTTCCATAGATGTCTTTGTCATTTGCAACTTATCAGTGCTATAAGCGCTGCCTGGCAAGCACGAGGTTGCAAGTTTAACCCCTGGCACCAAAAAATAAATAAATAAAATTTATTTGCCTGAATTTTTTATGCATTAAAGTTGTCTTGTATTGTTCTCTGTTGCCAAAAGAAACTAACAGTGTAATAAGTCCAAGTTTTCCCTTCCTGCTTAAAAAGTTAAATGTCACTGGGTACAGTGGTGATGCCTATAGTCTTTCTACTGGGAAGGGTAATGCAAGAAAATATAAAGTTTGAGGTTAGCCTGGATAATTTAGTAAGACCCTGTATGAAAAGAAAAAGTAAAATAGGAATGGTGATGTAGCTCAGGTTAAGGCCCTGGGTTCAATCTGCAGTACTGCTCACCACCATCAAAGTTTGCTGTCATCAAAATTAAGGTATATAATGTCTAATATTTACTTTATATTCTACACAAAAAATGAGCACATTAGATTTCAAATTTGGGAAATACTTATTTTCCTGAATCTTCACATATTACAAAAAAGAACTAATTATCCTAACACATTTTTGGTGGTGGTACTAGGGAGTAAACTGAGAAGCATTCTCTGCTGAGCTCATTCCCAGCCCATTTTAGTCTTGAGTCATGGTTTCTCTAAGTTCCCCAGGCTTACCTTGAATTTGTGATCCTATTGCCTCAGCCTCTGAAGTAGCTGGAATTAAAGACATACACTACCATATCTGGTTAATATAACCTTTTTCTTCCCTTTGTCTGTTTGAGACAGAGCCTCACTGTATAGTTCAGGCTGGCCTTGAACTCACTGTGTCATCCAGACTAGCCTCCCACTCATAATGGTCCTCCTCCTACCTCAGTCTCCCAAGTGCTAGGATTACAGGCATGTGTCACCACACCAGCCAGTTTGCCTCTTTAAAACTTGTCTGTTTCAGTATTTCTTTAGATGGAAAAAGGCCATCTAAGTATAATACTGTTGTGGATTTAATTGTCAATATATATTACAATGGTCAACAATCCTATCTAGTTATAAGTTTCTAAACTAATGAAATAATCACAAATAATAGTAACAATAACTTTTTTGACAGTACTTGGTGTCATGACACATTGGAAGACTGAGATAGTATCAAGCAAGAGTTACCAGATACTGTGCAAGCACCCTACCTCTAAGCTACACCCCAGCCCTTTTTTACTTTTTGAGACAGGTTTTCGCCTTTTACCCAGGCTGTCCTCAAACTTGCAATTCTCTTGCTTCAGTCTTCTGAATAGCTGGGATTAAAGGCATCACCATACCCAGTTAATAAGTATTTCCTTATCAGAATCTGTTCTAAGAACTTTTAGTTATGTGGCAAAAGCAGGATACAGATATACACAGAGTGCTGCTCTACATATACTTGTATGTATACATTTTCTTAGATAAAACACTTCTTGCTGGCCTTGGTGGTATACTCCTGTAATCTCAGCACTTGGAAACTGAAGCAGTAAAATTGCTGGGCCAGCCTGGGCTATATAGTGAATTCAAAGCCATACTGAATTACCTAAGTGAGATCCTGTCTCAAAAACAAAACAAAAAGAAAAAAAAACACTTCTGTACTGAGTTTGTGTTAATCCTGGAAAAAATATAGTTTAATATTTACATGTAGCCCCTAAAATTTTTCATATTTTGTGAAAAGTAGGAAAGGAAAAAAGGAATAAAACAAAATTGAAGATTTTGTTTTGTGTTACTGAAGATTGAACCAAGAGTCTTTGCACTAAGTTATATCCCCATTTTTATTTTGAGACAGGGTCTCACTAAATTACCCAGGCTAGGCTTGAGTTTGAGATACTCCTGCCTCAGCCTCTCAGAGTGTTGGGATTGCAAGCATGTGCCCCTGCACCCTGTTTTTAATATTGCTCACTAAGTATGTTTTCCTAGAGCTTGCATTACTATTGCACACATGCATTCTCATATCCTTATATCTGTGCCACTAAGCCAATCTTAATCTTAGTCTGTAGAATCAAAGTACTTCAAGTAGTGAAAATCTGTGCTTCAGCCTTGTTGGGTCAGTAATTGAATTCAGGTCAATAACTACTATGCTAAACCAAAGCTTGTGGGGTTAGTAGTGAAAGCTTTAATTTGAGATAAAAATCACATTGTTTTTCATTATTCAAATAAGGAATTTATATTCAGCAAGTTCATTATGCAAGGTAGTGTGGTTATTCATGCATGAATAAAGTGCTTTCAAGTAAGGCTATTCCAATGATGTTACCAGATATCTTTAATATTTATTAATAATATAAAGCCCTCCACTTTCTTGCCCAGTACTAATGATCAGACGCAGGGTCCTTCCATATGCTAGGCAAGTGCTGTACCACTGAGCCACACTCCCAGCCCTTAACACTAAATTATTTTTTCTTATTTTTTAATTAGTTATATTTATTGGGACATTTTAGGTATGCATAATGATCACATTCATCATAGCTAAATTGTTTTTTCTATCTTTTTCTTTTCTTTTTCTTACTATGTATTCCAGGCTATCCTCAAATTCAAGATTTTCTTGCCTTAGCCCCTCCCAAGTAATAGGGTTACAGGCATGTGCCACCACAGCTGCCTAATACTAAATTCTTAAGTGTGATGTCTTTAATTATTTTTGAATTGCACAGTATATAAATGGAATCATTCTGTTATATTGTGGAAATTATACATTAGAAGGCAAGACATACCCTGGAAAATTAAAATAGGGAGCTAAAAGACTGATGGAAATTTATTAGTAAATTTTTACCTTTGGAAACAGACTGTGATTTATACACTGCTGGCACAAGATAAGCTGTAGAAACCACAGAGAGAACACACTTCTAACAATTAAGCTGTCCCTGGGGATGCACGTGCTAGAAGAATATCCTAAACAACCAAAAGTGACTCCAACTCAATTATAATTAATCTCATTTGCATTGTGGTTTTGACCCTCGAGAGGTCTCTGGGCACCATGTGGACCTTAAAGATCTATCTGGGGATACAATGTCCCCTCTCCAACAGAAAGACAATGACTTGTCCTTGATGGGAGTGAATTGCTGTGCCAGTTCGAAGGGGGACTCCCTTTCTGTAAAAACTCATGGGCTTCTTGACAGGGCTCTTTCCACAGGCCCACTCCCACTCTGAGGAGTGACTCCTGGCTAATCTTGCTCTCATTCTGAAAAAAAAAAGATTTATGCCCGGTTTTTTTACACTTAACCTTATTTTACTCTCCTTTTCTTTTTCTGCAGTAATGTCTGTAGCTGGTATTGGACTTGTTGTATTATTCTTCAGTTGGATGCTCTCTATTTTCAGATCTAAATATCATGGATATCCATACAGGTATGAGTCTTATTTTTTTAGTTTCTGCAGTGATTACCTATACTTACAATGATTAGAGTTAATATGGCTTTGTCATGTTTTCTTCCTTTGCTATGCTTTCAAACTATTCTGGTTTCTAAAGTAAAGAAAGCTGGGCATGGTGGTGCATGCTTGTAATCTCAGCACTTGGAAAACTGCGGCAGGAGGATCACTGAGTTCAAGGCCAGTCTGGGCTACATAAATGAGCTCAAAGCCAGCCTGTACTACATAGAAAGACCCTGTCCTCCCCCCCCACAAGGAAGGAAGGAAGGAAGGAAGGAAGGAAGGAAGGAAGGAAGGAAGGAAGGAAGGAAGGAGTTAGTTTAATTTATATATATTTTTTAATTTAATTATGGTACAATGGACAATATTAGTATGTGATTACCCAGAGAGCTTTTAGGGTTATTCTGATATCACCTAATTAAACTTTGAAATCTACAATGACTACAGCCTTTTATATCCTATACATATATTCACATATTTCCTTTAAGGCATACTAACCCTTAAGGAGTTAGTATAATTCCCTCTTAAAGGAGAAATGATTTTTTAATGTTTTTAAAACTTACTTCCTTGTTTATATGGCATTAAAGAACATTTGATTAGAAACCAGTTTGTAGAAAGCTTAACTTTAACAAGAGGCTAAAGCACAAGGAGCAACTAACTGTTCCAAACCAGCCTAGGATAGAGGAGAACTTTGTCTTTAAAAACAAAAGTAGTTTAGGGCTGGGGATTTAGCTCAGTGGCATAAGTGCCTGCCTGGCAAGTGCAAGGTCGTGAGTTAGATTCCCAGTACCAAAAAAAAAGTAGTTCAAAGTACAAATAAAGAGCAAAATAAAAGACTGATAAAAGGAAATAGGGAATTTTTACATTTTGCTGGATATGGTGGTGTATACCTGTAATTCTAGCAATCTGGGATGCTAAGGAAGGCATATTTAAAAAAAAGGCAGGTGTGGTGGCACATGCCTATAGTACAAATACTTGGGAGGGTAAAGCAGAACAATTGTCACAAGTTCAAGGCCAGCTGAAATGCATAGCGAGACCCTGTCGCAAAAAATGTGTGTGTGTGTGTGTGTGTGTGTGTGTGTGTGTGTGTGTGTGTGTGTGACTATAGATCAATGAAAGGCCCTGCATTCAATATTGTACCATAAAGCCAGGCATAGTGGCATACAGTTATAAGCCTAGAACTTGGGAGGCTAAGGCAGGAGGATCACTCTAAGTTCAAGGCCAGCCTGAATCACATGGCGAGACCTTGTCTCAAAAAAAAAAAAAAAGAACAAATATGTGTGTGTGTGACTGCAATAATATTTACTTAATTAATTTACACTTTTATTCTTTCATATACATGTGTTTTAAAATGATTAGGCCTCTATAGAATACTGATTGGGATATAAGAATAATTTTGCTGAGCCGGGTGTGGTGGCACACTCCTGTAATTCCAGCACTCTGGAGGCTGAAACAGGAGGATCATTGCAAATTGGAGACCAGCCTGGGCTGCATAGTAAGACCTCAACTCAAAAAGACCAAAGGAAGGCTGGGGGTTTAGCTCAGTGGCAAGTGCCTGCTGGGCAAATGCGAGTTCAGAAGTTCAATACCCAGTACCAAAAAAAAAATGACCAAAGGAAAAAAAGAATAATTTTGCTGTAAGTTCTAACAGAATTAGTAATTATTTGATCACCAGGATTGATTCAGTTATTAATTAATGATTCTATTCAGGAAGTATTTTAACTTGAAAATATGTCTATTTTCTTTTGTTATAAGACTATCTGGTCTTAATGTTTCTTATATTTTGTTGTTGATACTCAGATTATCATACATGTGGCAAAATGCTGTTAAAATCACGTTACTATTTATTCATTAGAAAAGCCTTTTCAGAAACTAATAGACTGGTCTATATTTTGTTTCAGCTTTCTGATGAGTTAAAAAGGATCCAGAGATATGTAGACCCTGTGGTAATGGAAGCTGAAAAACAAGAAATATGTGTGTATTTGAAAAGAAGAATGCAACTTGTGTATTTTGTATTACCTCTTTTTTTCAAGCAATTTAATAGTTAATCATTTAACCAAAGAACATGTGTAGTGCCTTAACAAGCAATTTCTTGTCAAAATCATGAAATATTTAAAAATTTCTCTCCTCTTAAACATCCCTTCCCAGTGAATTTTATGGAATATTTAATTTTGTAGAACTAAGTACATTATAAAAATTTTAAAACTTACTATTCATTTTAATTGCAACAAAGCTCACAACTATTTTAGTTAATATATTGATTATCTCATTTTATATTCTTTTCCAAAAGTAGAAAATGTAAGTTCTGACCAAGTATTCTCACACATCCATGCATTGGGAATCCATTCTACCTTTTCCATGTTTGCATAGGTGTATATATTTTAAAATTTTTTCCTTTTGGACTGAGAAATTGTATGTGCTTAGTGGTCCTCTGAAACTGGAATGTTATGTTTCAAAGTATAGGTCTAGCCTTTAGAAAGACTGGTCAGTCTTCCTGCATCTTTTCTACTGAAATCTAGTGCTATTCATGCTTCTTTTGATAGCTGTAGGTATTAAAAAGCATCTCTAAATACAGGATTATGATTTCTGCATGTGCATAGTGTTCCCTACCTCCTTACATTTGGAAAAACTTCAGATTCATCCTGTACCCTTATATTTCTTTTCTTTAAAGTGATATATCTCTAATAGTAATATTTTTAGTGCTAAAATTCAGTATAAGACCTGGGGATTTAGATCAGCGTCATAAGTGCCTGACTGTCAAGAAAGAGGTCATGAGTTCGATCCCCAGTCACACACACACACCCACAAAGAGTTCAATCCCTGGTACAAAAAACTTCAGTATAAGATGGGTATAATGGCACACACCTGTAATTCTAGCAGTTGGGAGGCTGAGCCAAGAGGATTGCTGGGAGTTTGAGGTTGGCCTGGGCTGCTTGGTGAGTTGAAGACCAGTCTGAAATATATAAGGAGACCCTATCTCAAAAAAATGTCATCATAACTTGTAAGTGGTCTAATACATTTCTAAACTTTAGAGATTATCATTTATTTCATTTTTACCTAACAGAAAAGTTGTATTTAGGAAAAGAACTTCCTTGGGATAATAAAAAAATCATGAAGTACTGAGTTGTTACCTGTGTGTAGAAATTGAATGTTTCTTAAAACCTATTCTGTTTTTGCTATGATTTTTAGCATTTTTTTCTTTCCTATTAAGTAAAGAATACCAGCACAATGGTATATACCTGTCCCAGATACTTGGGGGATAACAGTAGTAAGATGTTTTGGGGAATTGTTTATTTTTGGTTTGGTTTGGTATTTTGAAACAGTATATTGCTGTATAATCCAAGCTGGCCTTAAATTTATTATGTCGCCCAAACTGGCCTCAAACTCAAATTCTCCATCCTCCTTCCTCAGCCTCCTACGTGTTGGATTATAATCAGGGGTCACCATACCCGGCAGGGGATAATTTGAGGTCAAATTGGTGAGATTCCATCTTAAAAATAAGTAGAGAATATAAAACTTTGAGTGGGTTTTGTTTGAATTTTATCCTTTTGTTATTGACAGTGGTGATGACCATGTATTAACCAAATTCTTGTGAGGAATATTTTCATGGTTATCATTACATCTAATTGAAGACTAGCATAAACTGCCACTATTATAAAAGTATGAGAATTATAGTTGTAATAAAATTTTAAAGGAATCTTAGAAGTATTTCATTAATAAGATACAGACTGCCTCCTAATGTTCACCATCTAATAACCTTCCCATGAGGTATAGTAGAACAGAAGTTTGTGGAAATAGATTGATTAAATTCGCCTCAGAAAAAATATTCTATGTGGATTTTTGTTTTTATTTTCATTAGTACTTTTGCTATCCAGGTGTGGTGGCACATGCCTATAGTCCCAGGATTTGGAATTGGAAGGCTGAGGCAGGAGGATCACCCTGAGTTCGAGGCCAACCTGGGATGCATAAGTGAGTTCTAGGCCAGCTTAAATGACACAGTAAGCCTACCCTGTCTCAAAAAAGCCAAAAACAAAACAAAACAAAAAGTTCTTTTGCTGGCTAGGTAGATGCAATTGACCTTTTATTTTTTTTTACTGGAACCACTTTTTGTTAATCACTCCCCTAAAAAGTGGAAAGTTTTGGATTCCTTATGTACTGTTCTTGTACTTATCACAGAGCAAATAAATTTATGCTATGATTCTTTTGAAACTTTGTATAAAGATACCTTGATTTGTACTAATAGTCCAGGGGAATTCTACTGCCATGTAATCTGTATAGTTCCAGATAATTTGTCATGGTTGTTGAAAGATCTTTTTAAGAGCACTAGTTTTCTTCTTCTGTAAAGAGAAAGGTAGGATTCTGGCTAAAAGTAGTAGAGAATAGGTTTACAACACTTAAACTAGGGTTACATTTGTAGACATTTTGAAATTAGTTTTTATCTGAAGTGCCTTAAGTAGACTTTTAATTTACTTTTCTAGTAATCGTTTAAATATCATTTGTTATGCATTTTTAAGATTTTACTCAAAGTGACACATTATAGTGGCAAAGATAATCAGATGTCTGGCTGTTTAGTTTTTGACCATATCAATAAAACTTTTACAACCTAAATTCTGACTTTTTGATTACCATCTAAAGAGGGGATCAATTTTTTCTAGTAAATCCAAAATGGCTATCATAATATATCTTGTTATCTTTGAATAGCTGTCTATTCCATCAGATATAATAAGACAAAACAAAATAAAACAATGAAAATGATACAGGACTTTAAAACAACTTTAACAATGGCTACCACCTTCACAAGGAGGTTCCCCCATAGATGTTATATTGTATGTTGTTATCCTCTAAATAGATGATCAGACTACCAGTTTTAGGCCTGCAAAGTCAATGAGGCACTAAACACTAAAAGCATTAAATTATGTTTTACTTCAATAGCTATCATCTCAGCCTGTGTTTCTCTGGATCAGCCAATTGCTTGGGGTGGTGGAATCTTAGTTCTTGTCTCCCAGCTCGAATGCTGGATGGGGACTGGCATCTGGTTCTCTTCCCTATGGCCCATGACTGATGCCAAGAGGGATCAATTTAAAATACTAAAGGAGTATGCCTGTAATCCCATCGTTCAGGAAGCTGAAGCAGTAGAACTGACACAAGTTCAATGCCAGCCTAGACTATATAGTGAGTTAAAGGCCAGCTGGAACTACAGTGAGAGTCTATCTCAAAAATACCAATTAATAAGAATAGAACTAAAGGAGAATAGCAGAATTAGAATTTGAAACTTGTATCAAGATACCTTGATTTGTACTAATTTCATTTTAAAATTATAATGAAATTAATGAGGAGGGTCCCTGGTTTTTTGAGACAGAGTCATGCTATGTGTTCAGGTAGGCCTTAAACTCACTGTTTAGCCCAGACTGATCTTGAACTCATGACAGTCCTCCTACCTCAGCATTTAAGTGCTGAGATTACAGGCATATAGCACCACTACCAGCTGGTAGGACAATATTTCTTTTTCTTCTTTTCTCCTTGAAATAAAATGGACAGTTTTCTTAAGTATTTCTAGATTGATATAAATTCTTCTAAAACTGGGCATGGTGGTATACACCTGTAATCCCAGCAATCGGGAGGCTGAGGCAGGAGGATTGTTGTGAGTTCGAGACCAGCCTGGGCTACAAAGTGAGCTTAAGTCCAGCCTGAACTGTATAGCAAGACCCTGTCTCAAAAAGACAAAACAAAAATTATTCTAGGAATCTATATGTGGTATTTTATTAATGTTGTGATGTATTAGATTAGTAAGAACAGCCTAAGGTGGCTATGGTGGTGTCCACCTGTAATCTCAGCACCTGGGAGCCTGAGGCAGGAAGATCACCACAAAAAACGAGGCTAGCTTTGGCTACGTAGTGAGTTCCAGGCCTGTGTAAACTACATAACCAGACTCTGTCTCTCAAAAAAAAGAAAAAAAACAGAAAGGGATGAGTGGTAATGATCTTTTTAAAAAAAATTTATTTCAAAGAGAATAAAACCAAGGATAATAAAACACAATATAACCAATCAAAACAAACCAGTGTAAGAGATGCAGGAATTCAAAACATGAAATCAGCAACAGTTACCATAATGCCTTTTTGTTGTCTTCAAAAGAGCTGCAAATAGCTTCAGACATATTAAAAATCAACAGAAATAGCTGCTCATGCCATTGGATTTTATGAAGTCAAACAAAACAAAGGAGAATAAAACCCAGCCCAACTAAACAATGAAAATGATATATGACTTCAAAATGGGACAAAAGGGCCGGGGGTTTTGCTAAGTGGGTAAGTGCCTGCTTAGAAAACGTGAGGTCATGAGTTCAATCCCCAGTACCAAAAAAACAAAAACAAACAAAATGGGACAAAAGGGAATCAACAATGGCTACCCACCTCAGAAAGAGATCCCCAATAGGTGCACACTGCCTGCTGCTATCCTCTGATGATCAGAACACTGGCTTGCAAGGTCAGTGAAACACCAAAGCACCACAGGCATCCAATTACATTTCACCTTGATAGCTATCATCACAATCTGTTTTTCTCCAGATCAGCCAGTCACTTATGGTGGGGTGGGGGGATTGGTACTTCTTATTTACCAGCCCACACGCCTGAAGAGGCTGGGGTCTGGTTGTCCCCAGACTAGGGGCAGCTGGCAAATGGCACTGGTTCCCAGACAGGGCTTGCTTTCTGGTGTGACCTTGTTATCTTTCCCCGCAGTCCAAGAATGGCGCTGACAAATAGCAATTTTCAATAGTTAATCTATCTTTTGTCCCAGTCAGTGAACTCTTTTTTGGTGGGGGCAGTAGTGGGAATTAAACTCAAAGCCTTCACACTGAGCTTTATCCCCAGACTTTCTTTTTTAATGTTTTTCCATGTCAGACGGGTAATGTGCATCATAACAAGGTTTGAGGGAGGCACATCTCATGCATGTGACATGAACGCCCAATCATGCTCATGAACTGAAGGATCTAAATTTTTTTTGAGACTGGGTCTCACTATGTAGCTGTAGGCTGATCAAACACAGTATGTGGCCCAGGCTAGTATGGAGCTAACAGCATTCCTTCTGCCTCACCTCCTTAGTACTGAGAGTACAAGTGTATGCCAACATACCTGCCTCACTGAATACTTCTTAACTAGGTAATTCCCTTTTTGTCCTGTCTTTTTAAGACAGGCTCTCACTATGCCGTTCAGGCTGGCCTTGAGCTCACTTTGTAGTCTAGGTTGGTCTCAAACTCACAATGATCCTCCTGCCTCAGCCTCTCAAATGCTGGGATTATAGGCATGTGCCTCCACACCTGGCTGGTAATTCCATTTTGATAGTAAAAATTTGATTTGAAAGTTACCCTGGCAGACTGTCAGGTTATTTGAAACTAGACAAGAATGCATTTGTAGTTGTGCAGCAGAAACACTGGACAGGAAGTAAAGAAGTCTGACTTTTGGTCTGTATTTGTCTTTCCTGTGGCCAGGACAAAACACCTGACATTTGCAATTTAAAAAGAGAGGTTTAGCCGGGTTTAATAGCCTACTTGTTTAATCCCAGCATTTGGGAGGCTGAGGCAGAACTGTTGCAAGTTTGAGACCAGCCTTATCTACAAAGGTGAGCCCAAGACCAGCCTGAACTGCATGGTGAGAACCTGTCTCAAAAAAAGACAAGGGCCGGGGATTTAGCTCAGTGGCTTAAATGCTTTGCCTAGGAAGTGTGAGGTTGTGAGTTCCATCCCCGTACCAAAAAAAAAAAAAAAAAGGACAAGAAAAGTTTGGGCTGGGGATTTAGCTCAATGGCATAAGTGCCTGCCTAGCAAGTGTGAGGTTATGAGTTCAGTCCCTGGTACAAAAAAAAAGTTTATTTTGCCTCACAATTTTAGTGAATTTAGTCAATGCCCAGCAGGCTCCAAAGCAGAAATGGCATAGCCTTGGAAAGTTGTTTACTACATGATGGCCAGAAAGCAGAGAGAGAAGGGAGGCGCTGCAAATGATACCTTCTTTTAAATCAAGCCCCCAGTGATCTGCCCCTTCTGACCAGGTCCCACCTCCAAATGTGAGACTTTGGGCCTCCTTTTAGATCTTAAACCATAACATTCCACCCTGACCCACAAAACGCTCATGTCCATCTCACTATGCAAGGTGCATTTAGTCCATCTCTTAAGAGTCATCAACATCTTAACATTTCCAGCACTGCTAAAAAAGTGCAAGTCCACTGTCTCCACTGAGTCTCAAGGCAAACATGTAGCTTTAAGTCCCTGTAAAAATCCAAAAGAAAATTAAACAGCTTGAACATACAATGGCACAGAGTAAACATTCTCATTCCAAAAGGAAGTACTAAGGGAATAGACAAATCAGACCATAGTAAAAACAAAACCCATAGAAAAACCATTAAATCATACAGTTTCTCCAGCATCAGAGGTAGGCTATAGTGAAATATGAGCTCCAGAGGACTTTGTTAGACCCATCCCTAGGGCCTGGCCAGTTGTACCCCTTATGGCCTCTCAATTAGACTGACTCTGCACATTGCCTGTTTTTGTTTCATTTTTTTTTTATTTATGTTTTTGAGACAGGGTCTTGCTGTGTAGTTTAGGCTGGCCTTGAACTCATTGTATAAACCAAGTTGACCTCAAGCTCATGGTGATCCTCCTGCCTCAGCCTCCCAAGTACTACATTTAAAGGTGTTCCACACCACCATACCTGTCACATTGCCTGCTTTTATCCTCAGTGGGTGTTCCACATTCCTGTAATCTCCAACTTCCTGGGTTCTTGTCTTAATTGCTTTTCTTGTTGTTGAGACAAAGTTCCTGGCACCTAAAGTTAAAGGAGGAAAGGTATATTTGGTAGAGGTTTCAGTTCATAGTCAGCTGGCTCCAAGGCAAGGCAACATGAAAGAGGGCATCACAGAGGAGAAATAGTTCAAGGCAGGGATAAAGCAGCAAGCAACAGGGCAGAAGCCTCTCCCTTTTGTCCCTTCCAGGCTACCCACCTTTTAGGTGGTGCCACCCACACTCAGGGTGGGCCTTCCCATTGTCCACACCCAGAACTATGCTTAACCAATCAATGGGCTAATTTAGTAATCACACACCTTTAATCCCAGCATCACACAAACTAATTTCAGCATCACAAAATTTCAACAAAATTGTTCAAAAAGCTTCTGAACTACATTATCAGGTATAGTCACAGAAATTGCCATTCTTAGTACCAATTTTCTGTGTTAATCACTTTCCTGTAGCTGGAACAAAATACCTGACACCTGCGACTTAAAGGAGGTGAGGTTTATATTGGTTCAGAATTTATTTGTTTGTTTGAGACAGGGTCTCACTCTGCAGTTCAGGCTGGCCTCCTGCCTCAGCATCATGAGTATTGGGATTACAGGAATTTGCTGTCATGCCCAGCCTGGCTCAGTTTCACTGGATTCAGCCTATGGTTGGCTGGCTCCAAGGCAAAAATGGCAAGGCAGATAAAAACTGTTCTCTTCATTATGGTAAGGAAGCAGAAAGTATGAGACTACAGCTTTCCAAATCTTTCAGTGACCTGCCTGTTCTGGCCAGGGCATACTTCTACATGTGAAATTTAGGAAGAATACTTTAGATCTGAACCATGACAGAGTCTAGTTCTGTGACTGTAGGTAGTTCACTTGAACCTCTCTAAACTTACTTGTTCATTCTAAGAAAAAGATGTTAGACTAAATTACCATAGTGTTGTGCTTGTTTCGGTAGCACATATACTAAAATTGGAATGATACAGAGAAGATTAGCATTGCCCCTGTGCAAGGGTGACATGCAAATTTGTGGTGTTCCATATTTTGGGGGCCTTTTAGTTATACTTATTTATTTGTTGTTTTGTTTTTCCCTCTGATATGGAAAGGATAGATGTACCTATAAGGCTTATATATGCCTATAACTATACCTAAAGGGTTTACAAGAATTGATTTTATTATGTATGATAATATGAACAATTACACTGAAGAAAACCAGACATCAAGATAGCCATTGATGATTTTTTTTCATTTTGTTTTGAAGTCCAATAATGCTTTTATTCTTGCTTTTGATTGGTTTTAATTCTGTTTTCAATTATTTGATTTCAATATGTATGATGATATGGATAGATATTTTGAAGAAAACAAGAGATTATGGTAGCCATTATTGATTTCCTAGAGTCTGGTCTTGAAAGCCCTTAAGGCTCTCATTCTTGTGTTTTAATTTCTTTCATACTATTTTGATTCATATTAACTTATTGTGTGTGAAGGTATGGACAACTATTTCAAAGAAAACAAGAGACATTATGGTAGCTACTGTTGATTTCCTACTGTCTTTTTCTGAAATCCTGAGTTATTTGCATTGTTTTACTCTGCTCTGTTTTGGTCTGTTTTGTTTTGGTTTGCTTTGTTTTGTTTTGTTTTATTCTCTTTAAAATATAGGTTGCCCGGAACCTCTACCGTAGGCCCACCCTGCCCACCAGGAAATTAGTGGAAGCCTGCATCAGGGGTAAGCTGCCCATAACCTCCACTGTGGGCATGCCCTGAAATGGGTAACTTAGCAGAAGACTGCATCAGGGGTAAGCTCCCCAGAAACTCCCCGCTGGGCCCGCCCTGCCACCAGGAACTTAGTAGAAGATGGCATCAGGGGTAGGCTGCCCAAAACCTCCACCGTGGGCCCGCCCTGCCACCGGGAACTTAGCGAAAGCCTGCCTCAGGCATAGGCTGCCCAGAACCTCCACCATGGGCATGCCCTGCCACCAGGAACATTGAGGAAGCCCACCCTAGACTGAAAATGGCCCTGGACTGCTTCAGCTGAGCCTGCCCTCTCACCTGGAACATCAGAAGATCTCAACAGGCTCCAGTTAGTGTGCAAAATTTGGAACTTTGCTGCAAGGTAACGAACGTTGGACTACAGTGGATTAACTGTATCAGTATAGTGAGTATACCCCTAAAATAGAGGTGTACAGGGGATAAATAGGGCCAGTAGTACAACCCCTCCAAGTAACTGTAAGACTTTGGTGACAGTGAAAGGAGTGTGTGTGATCCCCTCCCACACATAGAAAATATCAGGCAGAGTGAAAATGACAAAACAAAAAAGCAAAATGCAGTCTCAAACATATAATTCAACAGATGCAAATATTAGGAGACATTGAAATAGAGGACACACCATGTTACACCAAAAGTAACACAACGGGAATCTCTGAAAAGGTAGTGAAATAAAAAAACAGCTGCATCAGGCTATAGAGGAAATCAAATTAGAAGTACGATCCCATGTAAAGATAGAAATAACAACTTAAGTAAAGCAGTTGTTGAATTCAGGTAAAGAAGAACTACAGAAAAAAAGTATATGAGCATGGGAAAATGATTGAAACTTTGAATGAACAATGTAAAAAACAAGCAGAATTCATGAAACAAACTCAAAGAGACATCCAAGTAACAAAAAATTCTATTGAAAGCATGCAAAGCCACCTAAAGGAAGCTGAGGATAGGATTTTGGACCTTGAGGACAGGATCACATTTAGTGATCAGGAAAGGATAGAACTTATAAAAATAACAAAGTAGCATGAAATGACAATTGAGAAGCTTCATGATGATGCCATGAGAAAAAATATAAGAATAATGGGAATTAGCAAAGATACAGGAGTCCAGGCAAATGACATATGTAAAGTATTTACAGAAATAATAGCAGAAAATTTCCCAAACATGGGGAAAGAATCTGATATGCAAATAAGTGAGGCATATAGAACACCAAACAGTCACAATCAACATAATCCCACACCCAGAAACATAATAATTAAGATCTCAGACATACAGCATAAAAACCGAATATTAAAAGCCGTCAGAGAAAAGACACAACTCACCTATCAAGGAAAGCCAATTAGAATCATGGCAGACTTTTCAGCACAAATCCTCAAGTCAAGAAGAACTTGGACTGAGGTATTTGAAGCCCTGAAAGAAAACAACCTTCAACCCAGACTGATGTACCTAGCAAAACTTTCATTCAAATTTAATGGAGAAACAAGATACTTCCATGACAAAGAACAACTGAAGAAATGCACATCCACCAAACTAGCCCTAGAAAGAGTACTGAAAGACATACTAGGCAGAGATAAAAATGACCACAATCCCCAAAACAACAACAGAAAGAAACCACCAAGTAGGATAAGCAATTAAATAAGAGGAAAAGCAGAAAGAAACAACTGGAACATACCATGGCAAAGTCAAGCCAGTACATATCAGTGATATCCATAAATATAAATGGCCTCAATTCACCTATAAAAAGAAATAGATTGACAGAATGGATCAAGAAACAGGACCCCACAATATGCTGTATACAAGAAACACATCTGAACCAAAAGGAAACTCATAGATTAAAAGTCAAATGATGGAAAACAGTATTCCATGAAACAGGAACCCAGGAAAAAGCAGGGGTAGCTATTCTAATTACAGACAATGTGAACTTCAAACCTAAAATGATTAAAACAGATAGAGAAGGTCACTACATACTTGTTAGTGGAAAAATTCAAAAGGAAGTACTAACAATTATAAATATATATGGGCCAAATACAGGAGCACTCAATTATATAAGACAGATACTAATGGATATGAAAAACCAAATACACAAGAACACAATTATAACAGGAGACCTTAACAGCCCATTGTCACAAAGAGATCAACTAGACGAAAAGTCAGCAAAGAAATAACAGAACTGAATCATACCTGTGAGCAATTGGACTTAGTAGATGTTTACAGAGTGTTCCACCCAACCACATCAGAACACACATTCTTCTCAGCTGCACATGGGACATTCTCCAAAATAGACCATATATTATCCCATAAAACATTCTTAAGTAGCTGCAAAGGTATGGAAATCATACCATGCATAATATCTGACCATAGTGCACTGAAATTGGAAATTAATGGCAAAAGAAATTGTAAAACCTGCATAAATATATGGAAATTAAATAATCGCCTTTTGAACAACCAGTTGGCTACAGATGAAATTAAAGAAGAAATAAAAACAATATGTACAATTCAATGAAAATATACAAGCAACATACTGTAATCTGTGGGATGCAATGAAAGCAGGCTTAAGAGGGAAATATATAGCAATAAATTGTCATTTCAAGAAAACACAATGAGCACAAATAAACAACCTAATGCTCCATCTCAAGCTTCTAGAAAAAGAAGAGCAAGCTAAACCCAAAGCTTGGAGAAGAGAGGAAATTGTAAAGATTGGAGCAGAAACAATGCAATTGAAACTAAAAAAACAATACAAAGAATTAATGAATCAAAAAGCTGGTTTTTTGAGAGAATAAACAAAATTGACAAACCCCTAGCTAACCTTATCAAACGAAAAAAAGAAAAAATCCCAATTTCAGGCAATAAGAACTGAAAAGGGAGAAATTACTACAGATCCCATGGAAATGCAAAAGATCATGAATACTTATTTTGAAAATCTCTACTCACATAGAGTGGAAAACACAGAGGAAATCGACATATTTCTAGAAACATTTGAACTACCAAAGCTCAACCAAGAAGATATAGCAATTTTGAACAACCCAATATCAGCTATTGAAATTGAAAATGTAATTAAAAACTTACCAACAAAAAATGTCCAGATCCTAATAGATTCACAGCTGAATTCTACAAGAAATTTAGAGATTTGATGCCAGTATACCTTAAACTCTTCAATGAAATTGAGAAGAAAGCAATCCTCCCTAAATCATTCCAAGAGGGAAGTATTACTCTGATACCAAAACCAGAGAAAGATCCAACCAAAAAAGAGAACTATAGGCCAATCTCACTAATGAACAGTGATGCAAAGATTCTCAACAAAATACTGCCAAATAGAATGCAGCAAATCATCAACAAGTTTATACATCATGACCAAGTGGGGTTCATTCCAGGAATGCAAGAATGGTTTAACATACGCAGATCATTGAATGTAATACACCACATCATCAGAGCCAAAAACAAAAACCACATGGTCATCTCAATAGATGCAGAAAAAGCTTCCAACAAAGTCCAACACATGTTCATGATAAAAACCCTTCAGAAACTCGGAATACATGGCATCTACCTC
>PVLA01016450.1:0-20661 GCA_004027455.1 Hydrochoerus hydrochaeris
CCCTGCAGTCACTGAAAATTACCATGCTTTGTTTCTACTACATTGATAACTGTAGATACCTCAAAAAGTGAAGTACAAGATCAGTTATTCTCTGTTTTCCCTAGTTTTGTTTCTTTGTTATAGTGATATAACTTACCACTCTGATAGGCACCAGGTGATACCACATTACAGTTTTAACTCACATTTCCCTGGTGAAGTTGAGAATCTTTCTGTGTTCATCTTAGCCGTGCTTCTGTTATGATGCTACATTAGTAGATGATAGTTGAAGAAGTCATAAATACATTTAAAAAAATTCTGGATTTGACACAAATATTCCCTTAAGAGCATTCAGAGTCTTCACTGAATTTGTTAATATGTGTTCACCGAGACCACTGCTATCACTGTCACTGCACCATATTTTGAGAAATACTCCATGTAAAACAAAGGCAAGAAAGGAGCTCCTCTGCATAAAGCACTTTCACTATAAGAAAGATCGTCATCTGAAACTCAGGATGCTGGACACTTAACTCACTGTTCCTGATTCAGGACTGCTGGTGGTTCCCCAAAGATCTGCCTCTGTACAAGCAGTCCTGGAACCACTGTTAGGATAACGGCAGGAATCAATGAACAAATATAATTGTGTAAGTCTTTGAATCTGCTTTGTAACTCATGAGCATATTTGAGGTTTAGAGCACAAGTGCAAACATTCCAGGATGGTGCTGCTTTCTGAAGAACCCAAGAATTTCTCTCTGCCCAGGAAACATGTCCAGCAGCTACAAATTCAGGCATGCATTACACTCTTCTGAAAAATTTCTATGAAGTATTCCTGAACAACACTAATTTTAAACTTAATACAAGCAAAGTAAACTAAAGGTCCTTGAGTTCATCCTACCTTCACATTGTTCAGTAGTTTTCCAGAAGCTGAGTATAACGGATTTGTGCTATCAATGCATCCTCCCTGTTATGCACTGTTATACTATCAAAAAATGTGTTGGTTGAGCCTTTAACCTACAATATGGATGAGACAGGTTAAATGTATCATCAGGATGAAATTCTGACCCAGTGGAGCTGGTGTCCCTAAGAAGAGGAAAAGACCCCAAGAATGTATGTGCCTAAAGAGAAAGTCGATGTGGTCACACAGAGCAAAGGGGGTCTACAAGGTATAAGGTCTGTAGCAAAATGCTTGGTCAGCTCTGTAATCTCACACTTCAAACTTGATGACTGCAAGAATTCAAAATTTTACATACTAAGTCTCTCAATCTGTGGTGTTTTTTTATTACAGCTCAACTTGACTAGTAGGCTATTCTTAGATTTATTTAATGCTTCACAGCAGCATTTACTAAACACACACACACACACACATCATAAAGGATTTAATAGTAAAATTAGTTTGTGAAACTCTAGGTTAAGGTCCAAACAATCTTTTTCACTAAATGGTTTATGGTCAAACAGTTGTTTTTACTGGAATATTCTCACACAAAATTTTAATGTGCATTCTAAATCTGGCATGAAGGCTGCTCAGTGCAATATTTTCTAATGTATTAGGCCCTAATTTTTTGTTTGTTTGTTTGTTTGTTTTGTCTTTTTGAGGCAGGGTCTCACTATGCAGTTCTGGCTGGCCTTGGGCTCACTTTGTAGTCCAGGCTGGTCTCAAACTCACAGCCATCTTCTTGCATCTTCTTGCCTCAGCCTTCCAAAGGCTGGGATTACAGTAGTGCACCACCATGCCCAGCTCCTGATAAAGTTTTTAAAATATTGTGTTTTATTTGTTTGAGCAACTTATTTTGGAAATCATATTATCAAATATTACTATTATTTACTAATCACGTTTCATTATTAGAACTAATGTTTAAGGTTTTCATTGACTCAAATAAAACTTAATTGCTTTGTTTCATTTTTGAATTTTACATCACAATTTATTATTTTGGGTTTCTGCACAGTTTTCCAGTGAAATATACAAGATCATGTGTTTGTATACAGAAAGAAAGAGAGAGACAGACCGACAGACAGACAGAAAGATTGAGATTTGGAGACCAGGAAACATTTATGTTACAGTCTCTACTCCAAAGGCTGCCTACACAGGCCTGAGTCCTTCCCTCTTCAGGGCTGCTAATCTTTCTTTCAGTGCCTTACAAATGATTGGATGAAGCCCTGCACAATACAGGAAATAATCAGATAGGTTATTGTACAAACTTCTGTTTAACTAAAAACTGTATCATGGCCCAGTTATGCTGACACATAAAATTAACTAGCACAGGCCCCATAAGACTTAGCTTTGATTTGTTTTTATCACATTTTCCTCCTTTTAAAATCAACATCCTCAAATTCACTGTTTTACTCCTTTTCTTTCTAGTTGAATGGCAGCTATCAGGGGTATGTTGGCAGAGCTTGTTAGCCTCTGTAGGAAGCACTGCGTAGCTGGTGTGGGTTTATTTATTACACAAGGATCAGCAAACGACATGGGAAGAAAGAATTGCTGCTTCCCTGGATGCCCAGAGCTGCCTCGTTAATGACTCTGAGACAGTAGAGTTCCATAACTCATTCTGTGTTCCATTAACATTTCAGGAATCTTTTCATCTCTTGCTTACTCTCTTTTTGTAACTTTCATTCTTTGGTTTCTGTCTTGTTCTGACAAATAGAAAGGATCAAAATACTTTTCTCATCTGGATACTTATTCATATCTTCTAGTTTTTGTTTTCTAGGTAGAGCTCAAGAATCTATACATTTACACTCTCCTCCATTTTAGTTCCCTGTGTTAGTGACCTTTTGTCACTGTGACCAAATAAATACCTTAAAAAAATAACTCCAAGGAGCAAAGAGTTTCAGTCCAGGGGTGACTGGCACAAGACAGAAACTTCATGGCAGTGGACAGTTGTTCACCTTATGGAAGCCAGGAAACAGAGAAAAAGGGGGGGGGGAGAGAGAGAGACAGAGAGAGAGAGAGAGAGAGAGAGAGAGAGAGATAGGGAAAAGGAACCAGGAACAAGAATATAAACTTCTGGGTCATGCCGCCAGTGACCTGGTTCCTCCAGGAGAGATTCAACTCCTAGCAGCTTATTCAGGTATGAGCTCGTCAGTGGATTAATTCATCATTGAGTTTATCCTCACCACGATCTAATCACCTTCCAAAAGCTCCCTAAATGTAAGAGTCCCTCCAAGCACATTTTTGATCCAGATAACAATTCTAAAAACTAAAAAATAATACAGTGCAGTTTGTTATTGCTGACTCCAACATTTGCAGTTTTTCAATGTATGATTTTATATATAAAACATACTATTCCTGAAAAAGTCATATTTCATTTTTGCGCTGCTTTTATTAGTTTAATCATTGTGGTAAATACTTATTAACTAAAACTATACCTCTCCTGCCCTAACCTTGAGAAATAAATTCACCTTGTACTTCAAAATGATCTTTCCACCCACAAGATAACCTTCTAACCCTTTCCTTACATCTGTGTGTGCTTTATGGTTCCTATGTATTGTCTTGAAAGAAAATATACTTCTGTTCTCCAAAGCGAAACTAATTTTTCTTCAGAATATTTTTGAGTAGATAAATTGATTTTTTCTCATTTTTAAACACAAATTCTCATCTGAAGTATTTCTATTCTTTGCTTTTGTTGTTTTAATACAATATTTTTATTTTAAAAAGCAGCAGATAACATTTACCATCAGTTTTAGTTACTTTCTTGTTCCTGAGACACAATACCTGATACCCACAATTTAAAGGAGGAGTGATTTATTTTCGTCTCACATTTTATAGAGGTTTTAATCCAAAGTTAGATGATTTCAAGGCAGTGTAGATTAGCAGAGGGACATCACAGAACATATACATAGGACAAATTCCATGGCTTATTATATTATGTCTATTTCTTTGGGATTTTGATCTTCAAATATGTGGGAATGAAAGGACAATTCTTTAGTGATTATAAGCTTCTTAGATCATTTTTTGTTATTGCAAACTATAAGATCTTCTCAAAGGAGATCTTATAATTATTCACATAGTATACCCAAGTTGATCATATAGTTTAGTATTTTCTAGGAAAAATATTCATGCAGGTAACTATTATAAGTAATAAAACATATTACAGGATATCTCTAAACTAAAAGAGGACCTATAGAATTATAAGAGTGAAGAAGCAGGGAACCATATTCTATATTAGATAACCATTATATATGACAGTTTTAAAAACAACTTATTTCCTGCCTGGCAAGCACAAGGTACTGAGTTTGATTCCTGGTAATGAAAAATTAGAAAATAAAGTAAAATAAAAAATATTTATCTAGGCAGAAGAGAAAATCACACCCCCTACAGAATAGTTCTGATATTTTAAATTTTATTGGTTTATAGATTTAATTATATGTGGCTATAGATTCATTATATCTGTTTATAAATTTAAGCTTATGCAAAAAAGCTAATCCTCAGACCAAAAAAAAAAAAATCAAACAAATACTTAAAACCAGTGATCTACCAAATGCTTAAAATCAGTGGTGTATCATTTGAACATATAATTAAAACACACAAAGTATATTCTAGAACAAAGAAAAATTAAACTAGAAATCAATAATGAGGTATAAGACTAAATATCAAATGTTTGGAAAATAAGCAAGATATAAAAAAGAATCAAATAGAAAGTTAGGAGAAAATTAAGAAACTTTTTTGAATGTAAAGAGAAATAACCCAGTTAAAAATTTGTGCAAGTGCAGGCCTATAATCCTAGCACTTGGGAGGCTGAGGCAAGAGAATTGCTGTGAGTTCAAGGCCATCCTAGGCTACAAAGTGAGTTTAAGACCAGCTTGAACTGCATAGTGAAACCCTGTCTCAAAAAGACAAAAAACAGGGGCTGGGGATTTAGTTCAGAGGCTTAAGTGCCTGCCTGGCAAGCGTGAGGTCATGAGTTCAATCCCTGGTACCAAAAACAAACAAACAAAAACGAAACAAAATGACAACAACAATAAAAACAACTTTTGCAATATTACTACAACAGTTCTGAGAGGATACATCACTGATAGGTGCCAAATACCGTAATGACTGTAAACATTATATCTTACAAACATCAGTTAAAAATCAAAATCACAAGATTGAAAATGTCAAAAGAGCATTTAGAGATAGAAGGAAGGAGATGGGTAGTAAGGACCATGGGATTTAAAACAAAAACCAAACCCGTGTATACACCAGGACCTACTCCCCAAGGGTAAGGCAAACTTCATGTACTGCAAACATGAACAAATAAAATAAAAACAACATAAAGAGGAATTCAAAATTTAAGTGGCGAAAAAGTGCCCTATCACTTGCTTAGCATTCAATACCCAGTGTTTCAAAAAATGTATCGCCTGAGTAGCTTTATATTTATTCTAAAAGTTCATCTGGATAAAAAATCATTTGCAAAAAGACACTGCAGGCAAAAATACCTTTCTGAATGAACTATATCAATATTTAAGAAACATAGTTAAGATTATATAATATTCTTCCAGGTTAGTAAAGATTTTGAAAGAATAGCATGAGAAAAATTTTATCAAAATGAAAGGATATAGGAATATAAAAATAGAAAGGAATGCTCTCTGGCATATTCAAAATTTTTAGCCAAATAAAAATTGTAGTAATAGGTAATGAAGATGACACATCAAGACAAAATGTTTTTAATCCTGTAAATGTAGTTGTTGAGTACTTGAAGATTAGTCATCATAAAACAATATGTACATGATTGCAATTGTTATGGCTTCTTGATAGCCCTTCCTACCAGCACATGTAATTCTCTATCTATTGTAATAATTTTTTTTTACTTAAAATTTATTTTCTGATATTAGTATAGTTGTATTACGTCTCTTTTGGTTACTTTTTGCATAGAATGTTTTTCTATCTTTTAACTAAACCTACTTGTGTCCATGGGTCTAAAATATATCTCTCATACAAAACATACTGTTATATCATGGTTTTCAAAAATCCATTTTGATTATTATATTTTTTACATTTAAGGTAATTACCAAAAATGCCCTTCTGTCACTTTCACGTATCTTATTTTTGTCCCTTGATTTTGTGCAGTTGATATTTTTCTAGTGTAGTTTTTTTTTAATTTTTTCCATCATTTCTTCCTCTGTGTTTCAGCTTTTTGCTTAGTGATTATCATACTATTTAATTTTAAAACCCTAAACTTACAGCCATTTAGTTTGAACTGAAACTAACTTAGCTTCAGGAGAATCCATTAAATCTATTCTTGCAAGACCCACACCCACTTGATGGTCTTATTTTGAAAATCTATTAACTTTGTAAAAAGCCCATTAATTTTGACTTATGGCTATGATTTTATACTTACAGTATTCAAAGAACAAGTATCTAGCACAAAGGGGAGTTACCACCCAACATAGCATTTTAATTTATTTTTAGTTATGTTTATGGGATATGTTCACTGATTTGTGCAAACTGACATTATAGTCAAGAGCCCTATTTATTTCATCTTGAAGTATCTATTTAGCTTTTCTGATAGGACATATACATTAGGGAGAGATTCCCTTAGCTTTTGTTTATCTTTGATGTCTTAATTTCTCTTTCATCTTGAAGGGTAGTTTACCTGGATCTAGAATTCGTGGATGACAGTGTTTTGTCTGATTCTTGTTTTTTTACCCATAATAAGTAACAAACCTATTGTTCCGCAGCATTCTGGTATCTGATGCTTCTGTTGATCAGTGGCCATCAGTTTCATTGAGGCTTCTTGGTACTTGAAGATTCCATTCTGTGTTATGCTTCCAGGATTCTCCTTTTGTCTTTTGCTTTAAACAGATTGTTTGTTCTGGTTCTTTGGGTAGGTGTCTAACTTTATCCTGATTTTGATGCTGTAGAGATTCTTGAATATTTAGCTGTCATCATTCTATCTGAGGAATTTAAGTCATTTCTTTAAAAAAAAAACAAAAACCTTTTTCTTCCTTCTCTACTTTTACTTTATTTATTTATTTATTTATTTATTTATTTATTTATTTATTTTTTGATACCAGGGATCAAACTCATGACCTGGCACTTGCCAGGCAGGCACTTATGCTGCTGAGCTAAATCCCCAGCCCTCATTTTCTACTTTTAGAACTACAGAGTACATTTGTCAGTGTTCTCGGGTCCCTTTGTACCTGATAGTTCAATTTTTTTTTCCTAGACTTTGAAATGATTAATTTGACTTATCTTTTAGCTACTCTAATTATTTATTTTGCCCACTCTAATTTCTCTAAAGAAGTTTTCATTTCAGTTACTGAATTTTGCAGTATGAAAGTTTCTGTTTGTTTCTTTTCTAATAATTTTTAATCTCTTTATTGATGTTTCCTATGTGATCCATATTATGCTCCCAATTATTCTTTGAGCACATCTAAGGCATTTAGTGTAAAATCTTTTCTACTAAGACCAATATTTGCTCTTCTTCAGAAATGTTTTTGATTTATTATTTCTTGTGAATAGAACATACTTTCTTGTTTTTTGGTATTGTTTGCAATATTTGCTGCAAACCACACATGTTTAATATTGTAATGTGGCAAAATACAAAATCAGATTCCAGTTGTTTCTCAAGGGATTGCCATTGATACTTCTCAAGGATGCAGTCATCCTGCTGTTTAGTGATTTTCCCAAAAAATTTTTGCATGGATTATATTTATGTTTATATGTTCCACTGGCTACATATTTTCCCAGTAACCTGACAAATGATTTGAAGTGTCTGCATCCAGAAAGAAAATAATTCTGTCTTTTTAAGGTTATTCTAACAGCTGCTGCAAAGGAAACTACTTCTCCCTGAGGGAGATAAATCTTCTCATACTGATCTGTTGATCATTCAATGATCTGCCAGGCAGATCAAAGCAATCCCCCAGGTTCTGAAGGACTTGAACCTTCCTTCCAGCCTTTGCACCTTAATGCTGCCCCAGAAATAAGAATTCTCATCCCCGCAGGTAGCAGTGAGGGGCCAGGGTAGGGTATTGCGCATGTCCTGCCAAGCAATTAAATTCATGACATGTTCCTGCTTTCTTAAAAAAATTTTATAGATTTATTTTTTATTAATCAAGTTCCTGGACACTGAGAGGTTTTGACCAGACACCAGAGCTCTGAAATAATGGGATCTCTGAGGTCTTCACCAACTTACTTGTTCCTCCAGTGAAGACAATAATGCTTGATCTTATTCCACTGTTTTCCGTGATCTCTTCTTGGTGACATTTTTAAAATCCTGAAGTTACTTTCTTTATTACGTTTTGAATAAGTTCTATACTTTGGAATACATTATGCACTCATTTGTGTTTTTCTAAAGTCAGACATTCTTTTTCTTACACTCTCAGCTCTCAGAAATTCACACTCAACCCTACAATTTTCTGTTTCTTCTCAGATTATCAACAAAAAATGAAACTAATTAAAAGCTATAAATTATACTTTATCACTGATTTTTTTCACTCTGCTCTATGTCATATACCGTTAGATTCCTTTTTTGATCTGGTCCTTTCTCTTACTACTCAATATCACAATGTGCCACCACAAAAAAAAATAATAAGCACATGACTACCAGACAGATAAATGACAAAGTAAATGAACAAGATTTCATTTAGAGGGAGATGGTAAATAAATTAACCAATTGTAAAATCTTGAGGCAAAAAACAGTTATGAATTAAATTAATCACCTGAAAAAATGCCTAATAAAATTCATTGGAAAAAGACACTAAGAGGAAATAACCAGTGATATAGGTATAAACCAGAGGCAATAATACCTTCTAGGAAAATTTATGTTGGTTTGGTTGACCCTCTTGTACTGGGGGAGATTGTTTTGCAGCTGAGTAGATAGTTTGGTAGAGAAGCTTCAGTTACTAAAGTGTACTCACCATATGAGAAACAATGTATGTCTTACTTATTACTAAGCATTCTCTGGCTTAATATGGAGAAAGAAGTCAACCAGATGTAGAATCACCATGATGGCATATGAAGAAAAAACAAAGATCTAAAGACAATGTAAAACAATAGTTTTTAAAGCATAAAAATATAGTCGTTTAACTCGAAACTTAGCAATATAATTAGGGGTATGATTTTGGAGCCAAAAAAATATTATCACTACTTTCGAGTTCACTACTAAGTTATAAACCTTATCTCTTAGTGTACTAGAATTCTTTAGAAAACTAACTTTGGCTGCATTTTCATCTCGTCTATGGCAGGAGTCTACAGAAGAGTGTTTCTTCCTGAGGAAAGTGATTGTATGTCTCTTCATGACTCAATCATCTGTCATTGAAATGTTAAACTTGGAAGCAGTAAGAGTTCAAATAAAAATTTTAAAAGAGTGAAAGTTTAGCTACTGAAGAAAAAGACATGCAAGTATTGTAAGAAAGAAAGGCCCAAGGGTATAGAGAAATGGCATTAATTCAATCGTGTTTGGGTCCTTATTTTTAATTTTTCAGAAGAAATTCACAGTGTAACATGCAGTTCAGAACTGTACACAAGCAGGGGTGTAAAACGGATGACTCAAGAAACCAAGATCTAAAATATATTATGGTTAGTAGCATATTCAACTGACAACATTCTTAAAATGCTGCAAATGTAGTAAATATTTTATGTGCCCTATGAGCTCTATCCAAGACAGGAAATAATAGCTTTATGCCACACAATTTAACCTGACAAAGCTTTGGGGGAATCTACTATTGTTAAGATTTAACATTACTGTTTTTGTTTGGTTTGTTACAATTTTTCACAAGAAAATGGTTTTGTGAAACCTTCAGAGAAAAGACCAACAATTTCCCTGCCTCGCATCCAACACAATGCAGCATGATGATGTTTAAGCATTTTATTGTTAATCTGAGTTTCTCAGGTGTTTCTGATTGTCAGAGGAGTTGAATGGAAAAATCAACATTGTGCGTGATGTTATAAAATGACACGCTACACTTAATAGATGATAGAATTATTCAAAATTCCACGACGTAGGATGCAATCTTTTTTCTCCTTTTTTCATTTTTTTTTTTTTTTTTTTTTACTGGGAATCAAACTCATGACCATGGGCTTGCAAGGCAGGCACTTACACCGCTGAGCTAAACCCCCCGCCTTATTTCTCATTTTCATAACCCAATTAGGAAGAAGATATGAACTTTGATGCAACTTAGTGTGGCCTACTTGGAATATTTTTATATCAATCTGTATGATAGAGAGGTGAAAAGGCAGTCCATGTACTCTCACATACAACCATGGTTCAGATAAAGATGTTTGTTAGAAGTTGTTATTTTAGGGCTGGGTGTTTAGCTCAGTGGCATAATCGCCTGCCTTGCAGGTGCAAGGTTGCGAATTCAATCCCAGATACAAAAAAAAAAAAAAGCAATTTAAAGGAAAATATAGAGAGTGAATCTTAAAACTCACAAGTCAGTGTTATTAAACATTATTTTCAAAACATACTTGGATCTTTAAGGACTGAAAGTTTTCAGGACATTATAGAAAAAAAAAGGTACATTAAAAAGTATATTTGCTGATTTACGAGTGTATGTGCACAACCTGACAGCATAAGTAGATCTACATAATCAACAATATCATAAAATAGTCCAAAATAATCAATTTCAAACCAGTTTATCTTTTAATATTTCTAGAATACACTCCACATTCTAGAAAACAATAATCAGTATAATTGTATAAATCTGGTCAATACACTGATAATATTTTAGTTGTGATGTTTAATAAAATTAATTAAGATATTTATATTTTTACTTATCCTGTTTTGGATAAAATCAAACACCAGTCTCAGATACATACCCATGTCTTCATCAAGGAAAACTATCTAGTTTTGCATTTCTAATTTCAAAATAGTTTCGGCTGATGTTTATTATCATAAATTATGAGAAGTAGCATTATTTTATGCTTTTTTAACCTTTAGAGTAATAAATAAATTACATCAGATGTACAGATTTCTCGACTCCATCATACTTATAAAATGTTTTACAAAATATATTCTGTATATTTCTCTGTGATCTTTTAGAGTAGTTCTCACAATGTATGTAAGAGATTCTTAACTGACAAATGAAATTGTACTGGTATTGAACAGAAAAGTGTGACTGGTATGTGCTGAGTCCTTTGAATTATGGATGGTTAAGCAGGTTGTGAGGAATGGCAGCCTCACAATGGCCCGCAGTCTGGCTTCCTAAATTGAGATCTTCTGCTTCCCGCTGGAGTTTATGCACAGGTGACAGAGTCTGTGACACTGGGCCATGCAGGCACTCAAGGCTATGGGTTTACCTCCTGATGCTGCTTACAGTTCTGTTCCTACTGTTTTTAATTAAATATTGTATCAGAAAAATTACATAGATTTCTTCCAGCTTTTGTTGGTTCATCAGAATGAGCAACAAAGTTCTATACCCATGTGAAATTTTAAATTTAGACAAAAGCAGTCCAGCTGAGCAAGGATGGATTATTAGAAACGGAGCAAGCTTTCCTTTACTTTATGAGTAGCAAAATCTCCTCAGCTCAGTTTTCTTCTCAAACACTCTAATTTACTGACACACAAGCTCCAACCGCAGCTTATCTACAACTGTTTCTGCCCCTTTCCCCTCTGTAGGCATGGAAGGCATTTCTTTTATAGCTGCTGCATTCCCAAAGGTAGTGCTTTGCTTCTGAGTCTGGAACCTCATGTCCTTCATCACTGTCTGTGTTACAGTATTTGGCTAGCTTCTTAATCACCATACTAATAATTAAAAGTCCCAGGCCTTTCGTATGTTTGATGGTCTCCTGATACAATGATTCAACAGTCAGTCCAATTTAAATAATGCACAAAGTACTGAGTATGAAAGTAAAATTCCTTGCATCAGAATAATTCAACAGTTAGGACTAAGGATTAAGACCACTTACATTAAGATGAGTTTGTTATTTGCTCTTGATTAGTTTTTCTCCAAAAGGTACTGTTATAAATTAATCAAAACTTCATAGTGTGAAGTTTTTCACAGTAGACTCATCGGATTAGGGTTCTCAGATCATTGGTTCCTTTAACAGTGTATTTACTCACTGAGTAGCTATTCAGTTATGCATATTTGCTTCAAGACTCTAAAATTGTGGTGTCTATGAGTGTGAAACATGTTATATGTGCACAATCACTTAGATTTCTCACACCTTAAACCAATACAGCATCTGTTCAAATTCTTCAAGAATTTCTCACTGCCACCACCCTCTGTTGAGACGCTAGTCAGTCTCTGCCAAGTTGATGCTCTTCTTTCATGCAGGAACTATGAATACACCACTGATTCATTGAGTTATGATATTGTATCCACATGCTTCAAAGTTTTGGCATTAATAGAACACTATTACATTCAGATATCTATAATTCTGTTATACTTAAAACCACTGCATTCAATTTCTTCAAAAATATTTTCAGATGTTCTGTATATATATATATATTGTTAGCATATTTAACATGTACACTTTCATTTCTTGAAAATCATTTAAATTTATTTGAATTATTTCTAATGTATTACATGCAAATTCACATTGTTTCATACATTAACTGAAACCTAAGTAATTTAACATTGCTGTCAGGTTATTATTATTATAGAAACAATTACATGAAATGGATATTTGATAACAATAAGTAAATGAATATATTCATAGGTTGAGTTTTCTTTCAAATAAACAAATGTTAAACAACTAAGAAGTTGTAAAATGACCAACTTCAGCAATATAGCAGGATATATAAGGGCATTTGTGTGCACAAATAATGATCTCAATGAAAAGGAAATTATGAAAACAATACTATGCATGGAAGAAGCATCAAGAAAAATGAAATGTTTAAGAATTAATTTAACTAAGGAACTGAAAGAACTCTACAAAAAACACAGGACTCTGACAAGGGAGATTGAAGAAGACATCAGAAAATGGAAAGATGTTCCCTACTGATGCATAGGCAGGACAAATATCATCAAAATGGCCACATTCTCCACACTTTTACACAGCTTCAGTGCAATCCTAATCAAAACACCAATGGCGTACTTTAAATGTCTGGAAAAAAAATCCTGCAATTCATATGAAATGAGAAGATCAGGATCGCAAAAGCAGTCCTAGGCAGCAAGAGCAGAGCAAGACACATGGTAATACTTGACTTCAAGCTGTACTGCAAAGCAACAGGGATACAAATAGCACATGCTAGACCAAAACCAGGTGCATAGATCAAGGGGCTAGGACAGAGAATATGGGAACAGTCCCAGACACAGTCAGCTATTTTATCTTTGACAAAGGGCACAAAAGCATACACTGGAGGAAAGATAGCCTATTCAACCAGTGGTGCTGGGAAAACTGGCTAACTGTTTGCAAAAGACTGAAACTGGACCCGTATCTCTTACAGTGCACTAAACTAAAATCAAAATGGGTAGAAGATCTAAACATTAAGACAGAAAACACTGAGCTTACTGCATTATAAAATAGGTACAACATTTGCAGCTATAGGTTTGAAAATGATTTTCTAAACAGAACTGTGATTGTATAAGAAATAATAGCAAAAATCAACAAATGGGATTCTATCACATTAAAAAGCTTCTGTATGATAATAGAGAAGTAAAATGAAGATACACCAGACACAAAGCCCTAACAATCTCACTGAATGTGGACCTCATAGTCCATGAATGTGGACTAAGATTAATAAAATGAGCAAGAGCAGAAAGGGGGAAAATGGACTTAGAGGAAAATTCGAGGGTAGGACATGAAAGGGGATTTAATAAAAGAAACAAGTTGTACTATGTGCGTGTACACGTAACAGTAATTCTGTAAGATGACTCTAAGTTTCATGTGCTGCAAATATGTACTAATAAAGTGTTTAGAATTATAAAAAAATGAATCAGATAGTAGAGTAAAGGGACAACTTATAGAAGAGGAAAAAATTTTCCCATCTATTATTGAGACAGAGAACTTGTGTCCAGAATAAATAAAGAATTCACAAAATACTAGACCACATAAAATAAAAGACCCAGTTAAGAAATGGGCAAGTGAAATGGACAGAAATAGTACAAATGGTCAACAAATATATGAAAAAATGTTCAAAACCTCTGGCCATTAGAGAAACGCAAAGTAAAACAATGTTAAGATTTCACTTCACACTGAAAAGAATGGCAATCATTAAGAAATAAAAATAAAAAATCCTGGCAAGGTTGTGGTGAAAAAGGAACTTTTCTACACTGTTGACAGCAGTGTAAACCAGTACAACCATTATGGAAATAAGTATGGATTTTTCTTAAAGAACTACAGTTAGAAATTCCATAGGACTCAGCTATCTGTCTTCTAGGTATCTTCGCCAAAGAGCCTGAGACGTCATACTACAGTGATTCATGCATAGCAATACTTGTAGCAGCACAATTCATAATAGCTAAATTCTGGAAGCAGCCTGCATATCCATCAATAAATGATTTGATAAAGAAAATGGTGGTATCTATAAATAATAGAGCAGTACTCGGTTATAAAGTACAACAAATTTGAGACATTTGCAGGAAAATGAATGCACCTGGAAAACATAATGCAAGTGAAATAAAATGACACCCAAGCTTAAATAGCATATGGTATCTCTCATTTTGTAGGGCAAAGTGCAAACAAAGAGAATGATATAGGATAAATAGAAGGAGACAAGAAGATGGATGTCTTACAAATGGGAAAGGATCTAAGAGATCAGTGGTGATGAAGCAGAGGGCGGGGAGGAGAAATAAATAAAATAAAGATACATCATGTGCTGGAACGTAATGACCTCAATGGATGTAAATGTTTTGTGTCATAAACATGAGCTAAGATTAATAATATCAACAAGAAGGAAAATGAGGAAAGGAGAATTAAATGCAGAAAGAGAGAGGGAGGAGGGAAGGGAATTTAAATAATTGTATTATGTACATGTACTCCCTAAGATGATTATAAACTGTACTGCAAACATGAGCAAATAAAAAAATTAAAAATTAAATGACTGAATACAAGACTTTTTGAAAAAAACTGTTCCTCTTCTTATGAGACTACTCTGCTTTTTGAATATTTGAATATTTTCCAATATTATCATTTCCAAAATCTAGAAAAAATGTGTGCACAGTTCTGACATCCTTTCTCTTCATCTTTAGCAACATGAAGCTGCAGCAACAAACACTGAAAAACAACATCATTTAATATTATCTCTTAACTTTTAAATTACTAAGTCCTCTTTGCAAAAATCTACCTATCAATTTATCTTTTTTCTTTCAGTTAGTGGTAGCAAGAGAATGATTTTAGTACTTTAACAATGTACAGTCAAATGCAAAGTCTCTCCAGATTTTTCTTTATGATAGCTGTGCTTGTGCTAGGAGAAATAGTATGGCTATAGCCTTCAAAGTATTTTGAGCTGTGATTACAGGCTAGAGTATAAAATGACTTTGAGTAATCCCAAAAATGTACAATACATGTGGAAAGTTACTCGATATCTGTCAGTAGGGAATCTATCTGCCGTCATTAAACTTAGAGACATTAAAGAGGCATTCAAAGAATTCAGGCAGAATTGGAAAGTATTGATCTTCACTTTAATGTATAGTTAATAATTGAATATAAAGATTTTTAATGGAGATAAAGAAATGATGAAACAAAGACCTTTAATAATTTTCTTCTTGCTTGGAAAATCGATACCAATTTTATTGTCCAAGGTCTAAAGCCCGTTTAATAATAAATATCTGGCAACAAACAAAATTCCATGTAACCTTAGTGCCAAGGAAACAAAACAAAATGAAACTGGAAAAGCAAAATTATCCTTAAACCTTACTAATTAAATGTATATTTATGGGGATATATCACACTGTTGGTTGAAAGAGGAAAAATGTTACATTTAGTTGTATTTCAAGCCAGCTTTATACACTACAGATAACTATTCAAAGCCTATATCATGCAGAGATAATGAACGCTAAGATGAACAAGTAAACTTGGAGAAAGCAACACTAGTGATCTGTCAAAGGAAGCATGCATCTAGATCATTGATGATAGAGGCAGTTTAGTACAACTGATTAAGTGAGAAATGTGCTGAAGTGACCCGAATCCAGATGAGAAGATTCCACAGAGCCGAGGAGTTAGCACTGTTAGCCAGGATTCCACAGACGGAACTATTATGACTGACCACATCAAGTGCACCTGCAATAGCAGCCGAAGTGTGAGAGACAAGACAGGTCATAGACTTGCACGTAATTGTGTTAGGTAACAGTGAAGAAGGCAATGCGTGAACAGTAAATCTGTAGTACATGGCTGGTATCCAGGGTAGAGAAAAATGATTAGAAAATTGGGAATCCAATATCCTTTCTCTGAATCCCAGGGTTATATTTATACTGAAATATAAAAAATACATTCAATAAATAAGCCTTTTAAAAGAAGGTCTGAATATTGAGAATGAGCAATGTGAATTAACAATGAAGAAAGGGCCTGAGCATGTAGCTCAGTGGTAAATCAGTAGCAAGTAAGAGGCCATGGATTCAATCCAGAGGGGAAACAGAGAGAGAGAGAGAGAGAGAGAGAGAGAAATACAGGGAGACAGAGAGACACACACACAGAGAACTAGGTAAGAGAAACTAATCCCAAAGATCCAGATATTAGGATAGGAAACAGTAACATAGGAAACTTGAGGCAGGTCATTGCTAGATAATCTCTTCAGGAATTCCAGGGCTGTGGTTAGAGTGTGGTTAGAGTGTGGGTCATGGAAATATCTGTCCATTAGGGTAATGCAGACTGAAAGTTGGGTACCCACTAGTCTGCTGGCTGCTCTTAATGACTTACTAATTTCTCCCTAAAAGTCAATTGTAATTTTTATGTCATTTTGATAACAGAAATATATCTAAGTTCTTTTCATAATTCTAAGGTGAGCTCAGAAATATTAACCATTATTGGGTAAATTATAGTACATTATCTCAAAGGATCAGGAGAATTATCCCCAGGGTAGTTGAAATCAGGGGATTGTGGTCCATAAGGAATGTAAGTTGTAGCTTCATAGCTGGTAATATGAACCTAAGTATCAGAACTCTGGTGTCGGAAAAACTGACATACATGCACACGAAAATCAAGCACGGAGAGCTCTAAATGTGAGAACAATTCAGGATGCACTGCATGAAAGAGGTTAGGCAAGCGTTTTTATGAGTAAGCACATGGAAAATGTCAGGGGTCTGTTTTTAGATTTTTCAGCTACATGGTGTAGGAGTGTGTTGGATAGATGGAAGGAATCATGCAGAACTGGTCAGAATGATGGCAGAATGTCAGCCTTTATTTAAGCAGAATCATACCAGGGTAGAGCCCCACTTTGAGACTCTTCGTCTCCAGAGGCAGTTTGCAAGATATCTTAAACTTGACATTTCTAGTAAATATAGTACTCCAAGATTATATCATTTTGAATTCCAAAAATATAACATGAATGTGATTCCGAGTTGAGCCATTAACTAGGTACAAAACATTATGTAAATGTCCTCTTTTAAGCCAAATTTTGAAGTACCGTTATCACCCCAATACAAAAAAGTGGAAGGACCTGATACTTAGAGATATCAAAACACTTTGCAAAAATCAGACCTAGTAAGTGACATATAGAGGGCTGAGTTTCAAAATCATCATTCTCTTATTCATACTTAGTACAAATTCTGTTGTGTTTTATATACATTTTCTTGGCATGAAAAAGATAAATAGAGGAGTTATAAACATAGTGAAAAGTAACTTTTTGTTTAAGCCGATGAAATGTTTGTTCTCACAAAAAATGTCAGAGTTGAGGTCACAATATACTTGACACTGAACCACGCAAAAATGATCTTTTGAAGTAATTTTATGTACTTTTTGTATTATTTTTCTGAAAGAGGTGCAAAGTCAGGTTCATGTTTGTGGTACACAAAAGTAGTAAAAGGTCTATTCCATGAACATGAAATTCTATCAAGAAAACTACACATATTTTTGGGTTCAGAGAACTTAATGAACTTAATGCTCAAGTTCATTAATTTAACATAAAAATTGTATTTCTAATCTTTCCAAACAGAAACACAAAATTTAAATGTATATTTAATCATTAAAAGTATGGATGGTTCTTTTATATTCAAAGTCTTATTCTCTCATAAAATATATAAAAACTAAAAATGAGAGAATATACAAGTAGATGAAATTTCTATTTCCTATGTTAGGTTCCTGTTTCAAGGAGATGTAACAAGAAGACTATAGAATGTACTTAGGCATGTTGAAGGCTGAATAAAGAATAGTTTTAGCACAAGGATCAGACAGTCTCTATTAAGCATAACTTTTGGATAGTTAAGTTGTTTGAACATGTACATTAGATTTTTAATTTTTTCAGCACTTTTACAGCATAATCAGCATATTGATGAGAAAAGATACTCCTATGTACAGAAAACATATTTCACCTAGGAATTTTTTTGATATCACAGAGGAATCTTCCAATTTTTTTTCGAGATCTATATTACATGAACTACTCCGGTTTTGCTTTTGCTATTATTTATGGTGTGCCTAATAAGTGCTATATTTTTTATATCTTGCATCATTTAAGCATAATCCAAATCCTATGAGATATATATTTTGTATTACTATTTTAAAAGTAAAGTTGAAGAGATCACTTTGCCTCATGGTATCAAATGTACATCTACAATTAAAAACAGATTTCTTCTATTCCATTTTGCAGCCTTTCCTGTCTTCATCCTCCGTCTGCTAAAGGCTCACTACAGCGGCCTCCAGCGCAGCTCTTGAGAAACTCCCTCAGAAGGATGACCGTGAAGGCAAGAATGAAAGTGCAGACAGCTGAGGTCAGGTGGAGCCCACTCTCTTGGAGAAAAGAAGCCGCCCATACACTGACTGTAGCGCATTTATTTATACCCTAGATGTCAGGTGAAACCCCTTGCTCACCTAGCTCCCCTTTGGGCTTCATGTTCTCAGGACTGGAACAACTCACTCACCTGGCTCACCTCGGGAACTCCGTGTTTTGGGGACTGGCCTTGCTCTAGCCCCACATGTGTGACCAATCTTCAGTTCCAGCTGCTGCCCATATATTACATTCCATCCTCTGGAACATGTTTATGAATTAGTTGCCTCATCATGCCATAGAGGTACTTATGTATGTAATTCTAAAATAATCAATATGTTTGTATCTACCTAATAAGATATAATTTTTCCAAGACTCATATAACCTATATGTAGGTGAATATCTTTGTAAGTTGACATAATGCATGAAAACAACTATTATATTACATGATCAATATACAGATTGCTTTTCCTGTGGCTGGGACACAATGCAATACCCAATGTCCACAGTATAAAGGAAGAAATATTTAATTTGGCTCATGGTTTCAGGAGATTAAGTACATGGTCAGCTGGCTCCAAGGCAGAAGCATGGTGGAAGGGCAGGGTGGAACAGAGTTGCTTAGCTCTCATGGTTGCTGGGAAGCCAAGTAGGGGGCAGTGTCAGAGATGGGAGAGAGACCAGATATAATACCCAAGGTCATACCTCCATGACATACTCTGACACACCCACAATTCTGCTCCATCAATCTTCTGGAAGGTTCTCTAAACAACCAAGTTGACACAATCACCCTTAACATTCACAGTCCATAAACCATTTAAAATTGAAAAATCTGTCCTTTAGTTTATTTTCAACCTCATGAAATTACTTTCCTTCATGCTCAGATTCACATGATAATCACCAAGTCTTCTGATTTTGGACCTAGTCAAAAAGCAGAAACAAGAGCCAAGCCTAGGCATGGGAAGAGTGTGAAGTTGTAAAGGTGATGATTTTATTCAGAATCACTGCCTCACACATATTAAATCTCAGGGATTTGGTCAGAGAATAATTGACCCACTATTCTAACTCTAAAAAATAAGTTTTGCCCTCTCTGTCAGGTGCTGGTTTTAGGAAGTATCATCAAAGCACATGTCAAACCTTTCTGAAAGCCTTTGTGAAAAAAGTGCTACATGCACAAAATGAGCTGCATCATACTTTAGCTAAAAACTGGAGTCGTACATGTCAGCTGTGTGTCAACACAAGTGAAGTCCAAGCAGTTAATCAGCCTTCTATCAAATTACTGAATCCACCGTTCTGATGACCTGCCCTTCCTAATTTCTTCCTGGCCACACATTTCTTGATCTTCTAATGTGCATCAGATACTACTCCAGGCCCTTAAGTCACCTGTAAAATATTTTGTGATTCTTAAAATGCAGGCATAAGTTCATGACTCTGCCCATGACCTTACAGGTTAAACTATTTTCCCTAAGTTTCAAGGCATGGTGTTAGCTCGCCTTCTTAAATATATACAGCACTACCCAAATACGTGTTTAACTCAGAGGCAAACAAATTTCATTGGATTTATTGTCATTAGTACCTTTTTCTATTTTTCCTTAAACAATTGATTAGTTTTATCAGAATTTTGTACTTGGTTAAAAATATTCATATCTTCAATGTGTTTAAATAATGGTAGCACCGTATAAACCATGTCTCAGAAATATGAGAACCAGTTTCAAATATTCCACTACTATTACAGTTATAAGTTTTTATGGTATATTTTCACCAAGATAGCTTTTTTATTGGTAAATATGTTTATATATGTGTGTATTTATTTGTTTACAAAGATAAAGTTTTCCAAATATGTCTGAATTTAAATTTAAAACTATTAAATTTATTTAACTGTGTTTTTTTAGAGGATTGTATCACATAGTATTTATTGAAGTATTTATGAAACTTGAGAGCAATCATTTAAATTCTCAACACATAATTT
>PVLA01016451.1:0-20655 GCA_004027455.1 Hydrochoerus hydrochaeris
CCAAGGAATCCCAAAGACAATAGCAGCTTTTGGTGTAAGAAATTTCCTAGATGACACAGGCTGTAAGACTGTTGTTTATATGGAGCCAGTGGCCCAGGGCCTATCCATCTGCGCCAGTTGTCTCCTCACAGTGTTCCAGGCTGTCACCATCTGTCCCAGCCACTCTGTGTGGAGGAGGCTCAAACAAACATCTGCATGTTACATCCACCTTGTGCTTCTCATTCTATGAGGGCTCAACTCTTTGATAGCTATGAACTTACTCAATTCCATCCCAAATATCAGTATTAATCTCTGATCAGAGATTAATAATACTGAAAGATATTACTAGAGAGTAAGAAGATAAAGTGGATTTTTCTTACCTGCATGGTGCTATGGGATGAGTGGTTTCAGCGGCTCATTGTGTGTGTTCTGCACAAACACCACCAAAGGTTCTGCATTTGCAGAACACCAAGTCTTTCTACACACTCCTGAAATCAAAGCTGCTCAGTGCATTCTCCTTCTGATGCCTCGTTTTCTTGTGTTTTATTGGATAGATTGTTTCTTTTCTCTGTTTATAGGTTCCTCCTTAGTGACTCAGTCCACTGTCATAAATGCTGGTGAATTTCTCACTCTTGGTTATGCAGTTCTTAGTCCCATTTATATTGATTCACAGAGAGGGACACCTGGGTGGGGCACAAAGACACTGAGACTTTACTGTTGAATTTGCCTTTTTGCTGAGTAAATATGAAACTCTTCTTGATTCTTTCGTGCAATGTGTGGAACTAATCACATTAAATTAGCTTAGACAGATAAGGTTTCATTCTCAGACCACTGTACTGGAGTCCTCAAGCCCCAACTCATGTGGAGATTATCAAAACAGAGCAATGCACACATCTCAGTCTCCACTCGACCCCCCTAAGAAGTAACTTTAATTGGATTCTGTGTGCCAGTGCCCCTCAGGACTGCTGTTACAGCAGTGGGAAGCCGGAAACATTTGTCGAACTGTACTACTGTTTTGAGCATCCAGTAATTCTATTTCCAGATATGAACTTACTGATATATATTCTTTTTGAGAACCAGGACAGCAAAACTTTCTTCATACTACCATGATCACTATTCCCCAAACACATACTAAATGCGAGCCAAAGGAATTATTTTCTATTGTTTATTTAACAATATCCATAAATAACAATCCATGGAAGTGGATTTTATGAAAATTATGCAAGAGTGGTGAGTTACAAATATAGAATGACATTCAAGGGCTAATTTGATTTGTCAGAGAACAATGAGGGAATAAAAAGTTTCAAAGTGCAGTGGAAGCTGTTTGATTTGATGCTGTACACATAAAGATTGTAGAAGACTGCAAGAAAAACTACAAACTTTGGGAGAAACTGGGTAAATGAATGCATAGTCGATTAAAGTTTCATTTAATACATTTTGTATGTCTCCATTTTTAAACATGCAAATTAAGGTTTTTGCATAATTAAAAAAATAAATTACGCTTAAAATATCTGTGGCTCATTTCTCACAGTGGTACATATTGCTGGTCTCAAGGAGTTGCAAAGAAGCTGATTCTATGTGCACTGAATGCCGAATTCAGTCCTTAGGTACTCAGGTGGAATACATGGTTGTATTAATAAGATCTAATGAGTATTTAAAAATGTTAATGGTATTTCACGCATAGTCTGACCACAGAGTATCAGACTAGACAAACATATACCTACACCCTCTGGTGTAAAAATTTTCCCACCTCTCCACCTCCTGGCAGACTTTAGGCTCATCACAGCTCCACTTAGTGAACGTGCATGTCTACTTATTGCTCTAAGCTTGTACCATTTACATACAGCTTTCACATCAGTTACTTGCATTATAATATTTTCGTGAATTGTTGGAGAGATTGTCTTCCTAAAGGAAATAAAGGCTGCATGACTGCAAGTGCTGTGGTCTCAGGTCACCATGGGTGTTTTGCATGTGGAAGCCTTTTCATAATCTCCAGCATAAAGAACAAGAAAAAACAAGCAATTTCTGCTCCGGTCATCCAGTTAGACTCAACAGGAGGGAAACGCAAGAACCTGGCAGGACAGGACAGGTGATGTTCCTCCCTGAAATCATGCTCTCCTGACATGGGGGAGGCCTTGAGTTCAGTGCACAGAACCCTACATTCCAAAGAAAAGGATAAGACCTGAAATGATGTGAAACTCCCATAGCAAAGACCCAACACGTCCACTCAAGCCCCAACAGTAACTAGGATTTGAGGGCTGAGAGAGAAGCAGTGCTTGACAGTGAACTTTTACAAGAAAGACACCCATAGGGAAGCACAGAGATAATACTCAGACATCTCAGTGAGCTCCAGGATCTGCCTTGAGCATTCAGCCAGCGCCTACTCTCCAGAGCACCCCTGAGCCCCTGTTCCATGTACTGCACGTCAAGGGCAACTCTCACTCTGTAACTCGAGAATCTTTATTATCAAGGTGGAATATATTCTGAAAATATCCACAAAGTTTGTTCTTTGTGAAGCAGGATATCCCAGAATGGGCCCAGAGAATGCAGATGAAATAGAAGGAGCCCTTTACCCCAGATGAAGCCAAGGCTCATGTGGTTGGCATTTTGACAGCAGTGGGTGCTTGTAAGGAGCCTTGGGCCTCAGGAAGGATAAACAGGGTCTGGCTGTGCTGCTCTGCTGAGCTCGCATCCTGAGCCTGGCTTCACAGGCGGTAGCAGATGCCTTTTCTTAAAAATGGGAGCTGCCCGAGGCCGGAATGGCGAGGGACGTGTGCGGGCAGAGATGCTGTCCTTGTCCTGCTCATTTTTGATGATGCTCCCTTGATCACAGAAAGACTGAAAGTTAGTGAGCACTAAGATCTTGCACAGAAGGAACCACACTTCTCGGCTCAGGACGCACAGAGCACAGGGCGGGACAAAAAGGGCGTTAGCAGTATTTGGCTTCCCCAAGAATGCAGCACCAGAAGCACAGTTTGTTCCCCGAAATGAGACTTTTTGAGCAACATCCTCCACCTCCTTTACCAACCACACATGCAACCTTTTCCACAGCAAAATTTCTCCAAAGCAGTTCGTGTTAAGCAGTGATATGAAAGAACTCGGAGTCTACACGGGATGAAAAGATGTCCCCTAGGATCTATGAAGCGAGGTGGACTAGGAGCCGTGGATGGGAGCCCTGGGTGCAGCCCAGGGAGGAAGGGTCTGGCCACTTCCTGAGGCCAGGAGGGGCTGCGAGCCTGCAGCCAGGCGGTGCTTCTGTCACCAGCAGCAGAGGGTTGTTGTGCTCATGGCAATGGAGACCATGATGGGCAAAATGTGACTCCCCTGGTGTTGAGAGCTCAAAGCTCTGAGTCCCAGGACCTTTCCACCCTTGGTTTGATACTCCTGACCATGGCGTGCAGGACTTCTTACTACTTGGTGGTGCTGTGCATAGGTGGAAGCTCGCTTCAGGATAATAAAAATTAAAGCTCACTTGACTGCAGCAACCTCCTGAGAAAGCTTTAGCTGAGAAAGAAGCAAAAATGGGAAGGGACTTATCTAGAGAATAGAAAAAGCTAAGGAATCACGATGCTGACAGAGAAGATCAGATTGGTCCAAAAACAGAAGAAGAGGACCAGCTCTCATGGCACCCCTGGTTGGACTGGGGCCTTTTGTATTCCACTGAGTCAGGAGTATGTTAGGGTTTTAGAAAACTCTTCTCATGTTCTGAGGGATTTATTCTTAGGGCAAGAGAGATCCGTGACTGTTCTGTTACTGTAGATCTCATGGAGCCACCAAATGTCTGTTGCTATTCTAAATTTTTCCAGATTCTTTTTGAATTTTTGGAAATGAGGCAACAGACCATTTACTGATGGATGAGGCACAATCAGTTCATAAAGATATACCTGTAAATAAATCAACACTTTCCTCAAACGGTTAGATTACTCTACAAATTGTCTGTGAATGTTAATAATTAGCAATGTGAGCTCCCCCCAACCACTGTTGAATTAAGGTGTTTACGGATATCTTGTTGCTTTTGTATGAGTGAGCAGTTGTCATCCTGAAATGAACATGATGTTTGGAAAATGTGCATTATTATGTTATGCATGATGTATTAACTCAGGAAAGCCTATTGTCTCCCTCTGATAAACCTAGGACTTCTGTATAACAGTGCAGTCTAGTTATGACCTCTGCTAAATACTAACCATACTTATCCAACTACTTTTAGGGACCCACCTTTATATTATAAACAGATAAACTTTGTATTGACTAGTAAGGTTCCTGACATTCAAAGATGGTTGTGGTACAAAAGACATCATAAACTTTTTCGCTTTCATTTTATAGTAGACAAAAACCAAGAAATTCTGACACAGGGAAAGATGTAACCATAAATCTGCAGTGTATTTGAACAAAACATATAGCATTACCTTAAAACTAGCAACAAAAAGAAATAGTTGTAAAGTATTTAATCAACTTTTTAATAAGTGCTGGATAAAATTGATTTGAGAGTAAGTCAAATTTGACAGTGAAATTCTTTAGCAATAGTAGGAACTTTTCAATCAGGGCAGAAAACAGCTGAGCTGTTTTTAACTGTGCATATTTAATATACATGAGTTTGCATTCATTTTGAACTATATGTACCATTTTCCATCACTTTTTAGACCCTCTCCACACTCCTTCTATGATATTCTCCTGTTCCCCTTCAACTTTTCTGAAAGTCTGCCTTTTTATTCTTGAATTTTATGTTTTTTAAATTTTTTTATTTTTTTATTAGTACCGGGAATCAAACTCATGACCACATGCTTGCAAGGCGGGTGCTTATGCCATTCAGCTAAATCTCCAGCCCTATTCTTGAATTTTCTTATACTTAAGTTTTATATATGAGAGAAATTATTTCCAATTTAACATTCTGTGTCTGCTTTTTTCAACTAACATTGTGGCTTCAAGTTCCATTTATTTTTCAACAAATGATTTTAATTTACCCCATAAATATAGTAATTACAGTCAGTTTAAGTCATCAGAAATACATATATATATATATATATATATATAAAATCACCTGTTCATAGTAAATGCCTTATTAAAACACATAAAACTAACATTAAATTTTGTGATATGAGACTGGTTTTCTTTTTCTTTTATTATTTTAAAGAAAAAAAGACAAAAACAATGGTACAAAATATCAAAATAAGATTGTAGGAGAATTACAATGATTAGTACATTCCCTATTGTTATCTTCAAAGTAGTTGCTCATAGTATAAGATATAGACATGAAAAACTGATCACACAACCTGAGCACAAATTTTTCTTTTCAATGAACTAATAACAGTAGCATAACTGTCTTAACTTTTGGTATATATATATTTTTCCCTTTCATTTCTTTTCTTTTTCTCCCATCACAGTTTTCTTTCCTTTTGAATAGGTTCTTCCCATTTCATAATATCTGTTGTACATTTTGGATCTTATGTACAGTTTCAACTTCTTACACTAGGGACACAGTACAGTGTTTACACGAGAGTCTGATTTATTTCACTTATGTGTATGCTCTCAAGTTGTATACACTTCCTTTAGAGACTGAAGCATTTTCCTGTGCACTCCAAAATAAAATGAGATAGTCTACAGTTGTATACACTTCCTTTAGAGACTGAAGCATTTTCCTGTGCGCTCCAAAATAAAATGAGATAGTCTACAGTAAGTGCTATGTGTACTGGAAGCCCTAGCAAGCACAGCTAAGCAAGGTAGAGAGGGAAGGGGGATCTAAATCTGAAAGAAAGGCCTGAAGTGCTGGCTGCTTCCCAGAACTGGGGCACAACACCTGACACCCACAGTTCAAAGGAGGTGAGGTTTAATTTCAGTCATGGTTTCAGGGAATTCAATAAACAGTGAGCTGGCTCCAAGGCAGAAATAGGGCAGACACCTGGTAGAGGAATGCTGCTGCTTTTTTTTTTTTTTACTTTATTTAAAGAGAAACAAAAGCATGCAAAGGGTAGAGATAATACAGAATTCCAAAAAAAAGATAAACAGTAAGAAATCACTAGTTAATAAATTACATATTATCCTCTTAGAAATAGTTGTTCAAGTTACAAAATTAAAGCATACAAAGTAGATAGTCAAATAGTGAGAGTGTGAACAGCTACACATGCATGAATCTCTACGTGTATTTCTATCCTTTCTGTATTAGAGAGAAAAACAAAACTTAGCAAGACAAAACAAAACAAATTCCTATAAAAACATGAAACCAAAGGTCATATAAATCCATAGTACAGGGTGATCTACAATGGTTACTGTGTTGTTTCTTATTATCTTCAATAGAATATCTATCATCAGGCATAACTGAATATAGCAGTATAATTGACTATAGCAGTAAATAATAATAGTAGTAAAATAAAACATAGTAGACAGTATAAAACTTCAAAGGCAGGTAATAATCAAACCAGAGTGGATATTCTAGTGGGTCTTGTCATCTTAAGTGCAGTTGCCTATACTCTCTGACTTGATACTATCAATCATAACAGCTTTGAATAAAATCTATCAATACAAAACAGCGATGCAACAAACCACATTTGATTATGATCAGTCATGGTAAAACTGTGTAGGTTTTACAGAGCTTTATATTAAGTTAATAGGAAATTAAGGATGATTACCGTACTATATCCTGTTATTTTTGGGATTGCTGTCTGTGCCCTCAAATCTAGTACAGGTAGAATGACTGGAACAGAATATAATACATCTAAGCAGAGTGGTGTCAGTAATGTGTGTTTTAAATCCTGGTGCACTATTAACAGTATAGCGTGTCAAGGCCATCTATGTTAGAGTTTCTAGTTATCCTTTTCTGCCTCATTTCTGCTATGCTATTTTTCTGCCTTTGTCTACTTTTCTCCTTCATTCTACTGCCTGCCCCACTCATTGAGGCCTTTCTGCCACTGTTCCTAAACTCCTGGTATTTTTTTTCTCTCTCTCTAGAATGTCCTTCAGCATTCTCTGCAGGGTTGGATTGGTGGTCACAACTCCCCCAGTTCCTCTTTGTCATGGAAGCATCTTGTTTCTCCATTAATTTCTAGTGACAGTTTTACAGTGTACATCAATCTGGGCTGGAGGCCACCTTCCTTCAGGACTCGGAAGACTTTGCTCCAAGCTCTTCTTGATCTGATGGTCTGTGTCAAGAAGTCAGCCGTGATTCTGATGGGCTTACCTTTATAGGTACTCTGTTTCTTTTCTCTAATAGCTTTTAATATTCTGTTTTTATATTGAATTTCTGGTATCTTGATTATTATATGTCTGGGTGTAGCTCTGTTTTGGTTGCAGGTCGCTGGAGTTCTGTATGTCTCACACAACTGAATGTCATTTTCTTTTCCCATGCTTGGGAAGTTTTCCTTAATTATTTCTGTGAATAGACTTTGTAATTTGCCTGTATGCATTCCTGCTTCTTCATTCACATTTATTCTTAAATTGTAGATTCTCTTGTCATCTTCTAGCCTTTGTATTGTTACTGCCTGTTTCCTTGTTATTTTAAAGAGATCTTTCCTTTCATCATCACACATTGCAAACTTATCTTCAAGTTTTGATAGTCTATCCTTAGTTTCTTTGAGTTTTGCCAGCTTTCAATGGAGTTTTTAGTTTCCTGGTAATCTCTTTGAATCTGCTTCATGTATTCTATATTTTCTTTATATTCTTTATCAAATGTTTCTCTCCTTTTTTTGTGTTCCTCCCTTCTTCCATCTGTATCATCCTGAGAGATGCTTCCTGAGAGCATTTCTTTTATTACTCTACTCATATCCTGCTTTACCTGATTTAATATTTCAGATTTGAGCTCGTCTACAAGGTCCCGAAGATATCTCTAAATGTCCATTGAAGCCATGCCTAATGTTGCGTTTTTGCCGCCCTCAGGCTCCCTTGTTTTTCCTTCTCCTGGATCAGGGCTCTCAGGGTTCTTGGCTGATTCCTCTTCCTGCCTCTCTCTCCTGTCATGGCCCTGGCTTCCTCCACATAGGTTACAGTGCAGGTCCCAGCCCCTTCCCTTTTGGCAACGTTTCCTCCGAAGTACCCTGGCAAGGGAACTCCGCCCTTTCCCACCTGCTCTTGTCAGTGAGGTGTAAGCAGGCTGCATATTCCTGCCCCTCCCCACCAGGCCAGCCAAACTTCAGAGGCGATCACCCGGTCAGTGCGTGCTAGGCGCAGGGAATCGATTTGGGACGTCTCACTCGGTCCTGGCCAGGGGCGCAGCCCAGTCCAAGCAAATCCCATGAATCTGCTCTGGGGAGGGAGCAACCAATCGAAGTCACCGTAGCTCCCAGTTCAGGTTGCTCCTGCCTGATTCCAACATGTCGACCATCTGGTCACGCCCTTCCCATGGTGAGGGGGTCTCACTGTCAGCACTTGACCATGGATCAATGAAGGTTCCTCCTCCGGCTCGGCTCTCTGCTCTCCATTGGGCTCACCAACCCCAGACTTCAGCGCTGCCTTTCTTCCTGTGAGTGGCGGTGGGAACGAATTTGGGCGGCTCTGACTGCTGGCATGGATTCTAGCTGGTGCAATCTTGGCGGGTCATCACAAAAACACTGTGTCCCAACACAGTTTTTGGCTGTTTCAGGTGTAGTCCCAAAGTATTTGACAAGCTTTTTTAAGTTTTAATTTCTTCCTGTGTCAAGAGGATCCATCTCCCTCTGTCTGGGTCTCTCCAGGGTGTTTTATTCTGGCATATGAAAATTGTTTCTCCCGGGAGGCTTTGTATTCTGTTGCTCACTGATTGGCCATCTTGTCTTCTCTCCCAGAATGCTGCTTCTTTTAGGGTAGCTGGGAAGCAGAGCACCAGATCAGGACCAGAGAGGGATGGGGGAGGAAGCAGAGAATCCAAGGCCGCTCCTCTGTGCCCCATCTGGTCCAGGGGACATGTGCTTCACCAGTGTCCCAGGGAATTCTGAGACCATCAGACTGACACAATCAAGTTTACCCATCTCATCCCACATCCTTGCCAGCTTAACACTCAACACTACTCCTGAATCCATATGTAATCTGCAATAAACTGCAAGATCATACTTCTGCCTAACAGGAAACAACCATTAGGCAAATCACACCAGTGCTCCACACCCAGGCCCCACCTTCCAAGATCACACGCAGCCCCTGAGCTCAGCACTGGATGAATCCACCCACGAGTAGAGCGCCAACATGATGCAGTCACTTTCTAAAGTCCTACCTCTGAGGGCATAAAGAATGTCGGGAACATTCTACATCTGAACATAGCATTCTGCCCTTGCTCTCCAAGGCTCATGCAGATCTTTTTTGTGCAAAATGTGTTTAGTCTACCTCTAAGAGCCAACCAAGTCTTAACAATGCCAGCCTCGCTGAAAACTCAAGTCCAAAGTCTCAAGCAAAGTCTTAGCCCTGGGTCCACATAAAAATAAAAAAAAAAGAAGTTTAAACACTGTTAACTCACAATGGCATGATGTAAACAATCCCACTCATAAAAGAGAAAATGAGTGGATAGAAAACACAGCGAGACAACATAAAACCAAACAGGGCATATATTATCTGGAGGCTTCATATCTAGCACCTGGGATACGTGGTAGTGAAATGGGAGCGCCAAAGGCCTTGGCTGAGCCCACTCTTTGGCACTAGCAGTTACAGCCCTCAGAGTCCCTCTCTTGAGCTGGCTCAGCCACTGCCCATGTTCTTGCTCAGCATATGATCCACATTCATGGGATCTCTGGCCCCATGGTGTCTCCCTTGCACTTTCAGCTTCATTCTCATGGTGACTCACACTGCCTCTCAAGGGCACGCTGCTTGGCTTCACAGACAATCCTGTACTCAGATCTCAGAGGTCCTGCATTCCTCATGCCCATTAAACCAGGACCATATGGATGATGCCTAGTTCTGCTACCACCTTGATAAGTTAGCCAGGGCCCCTTTTATCATGGCTACAGAGGCCTCTGAGTGCCTTAATAGCTGAGCATGGTGAGCAGAATCTTAGAGTATCTATTCCCTAGACAGCCCTTCTGACTCTGTGAACCATGGCTCTATTCTCAAATGAAAGTTTTCCAATTTTGCATCACTGAGGCTGAGTATGGTGTGGCTTTACTGATTTCTGAGATACATTTCAATGCACCGTTTCTAATGCCTAGATATTAGGCACTTGACTTCTTTTTAATGCTAATCCTTTTAGCAAACAAGTTCTGCTTGGTCAAATCTATACAGGCCCCTCCTGTGGAAATCTTACTATTTTAAGCCCAAAATGTATAGGCACTCACTTTCTGACCACCAACAAAATTTTTCAGTTATTTACCTCTGCTTTTTGCTCATGATTGTCATGATAGATAAGGCTGAAATCTTCATCAGGACCTATGCCACAGCCTCAACATTGAGGTGCCTTGAAATTTCATCTACTACTTTAATTCATCTGCTGCCCTTTGGCTCAGTCTCCTCCAAAGTCTCAAGACATGATCAAAAGGAAAACAGTTTTTCTGCCTGAGTATAATACACATGGTCTATAGTCAAACTGCCATTGGAATACTTGTTCCCAAATGGAGCTTCCTGAGTCTGGTTATTATCCTCTGCATATTTATTTATTTTGTCCTTTGGAGACAGGTTCTAACTATGGAGTTCAGGCTGGCCTTGAACTGGCTTTGTAGTCCAGGCTGGTCTCAAATTTGCAAGGATCCTCTTACCTTGGCCTCCCAAGTGCTGTGTGCACCACCACACCCAGGTGTCCTCTGAATTTTTATAAGCACTCAGGTCTTTTAATTCTGACAAGAATCTCCCATTAAGTTTAGCATATAGAATTTTTGGGCTTCTTTAGCCAGCAACTCCAAACTATTCCAGATTCATCCCATGAAGCAGTTCCAAAGGCTCCTAATGGTGAGGACAGTACTTCTCTGCTATCAAATTTGTCTTAGTAACTTTCTTCATCCCTAGCACAAAATACACATTGTCCATAAATTAAAGGACAGGTTGATTTGAGATCACCGCTTGAGTCCACCCACTATTGACTGCCTACGAGTCATAAAAGGGATGGTGAAGGCTATCTGCTCACATCATGGTATACAAAATACAAAACAGAAGGAAGTACACAAAGGAGTTATACACCCCTCCAGGTTAGGCCCCAGTAACCCAGAAATTAATGCAACTGAGACTCAGAAAATGATACAAAGAATTAATGAGTGAAGAATTGGTTCTTTGAAAGTATAAACAAAATTGATAAACCCCTAACCAACCTCATCAAGAAAAGGAAAGAAAAAACTCAAATTCATGCAATGAGGAATGAAAAGGGTGAAATTACTACAGATCCTGTGAAAATACAGAAGATTATCAACACCTATGTCTCAATTCTTTCATCTCATAGGCTGGAAAACACAAAAAAATGGACAGATTCCTAGAAATGTATGAATTGCATTCAAGAAGACAGGATTCTGGGAAGATGGCAGAACAACAAGCAGCAAAGTAAAAAGCCTCTCTGAGAAAAACAGCCCAGATGTGGAATAGAGCATTCTGGAGAAGACCAGAAGGAAAGAAATGGATCCTCTTGACCCTGGAAGAAACTAAAGTGAAAAAAGAAAAGAAGAGAAAGAAAGAAAGAAAGAAAGAAAGAAAGAAAGAGAGAGAGAGAGAGAGAGAGAAGAGAAGAGAAGAGAAGAGAAGAGAAGAGAAGAGAAGAGAAGAGAAGAGAAGAGAAGGGAAGAGAAGAGAAAAAGGAAAAACATAAACAGAAGGTGGCAGCCAGACGCACTCCCACTGGAGCTGGTCCCATTGTGTGTGAAGCACCACTGGAATCCAGTGATGCAGGGTCACAGTGAAGTTGGGGGTTGGCAAGCCCACAGGGCTCAGCAGGAAGAAGCAGTCATGGGGGGAGCAGTGGACTGGCTCGCGCCGAGTGTGGGGGACTCAGTCTTCCCACAGGAGTGGGAGACTGGCCAGCTGCCATTTTAGAGTCAGGTAGATAAGCCTGGAACCAGAACTGCAGCCAGCTTCATTCAGCCACTCCTAGCAGATTGGTGAAAATTTCTTGGACTGAGTCCTGGCACTGTGTGTGATCCAATAGCCATGCCCAAGGATTCCCTAAGGCTAGCCCTAACCACCCCAACTGTGTGGCACACACTAACAGGGTGAAGACTCCCAGAAATTAACCAGCTCAGAAGGGAGGGGCCAGCCTGCCCACCCCTACTTACACTCTAGTAGTCACCAGCAGTTTGGGGAAAGCAGCAATCCCTAGCCAGCATGCTTCAGAGTAATTATAACCAATACAGGAAGTGCTGGGGACCCTGATACCCACTTGTCTGGAATAAACCAGGAATATTACAAGAGGAAGAAACAAAAGGCAGTCTCCAACCTCCAACCTGAGCAGTACTGGCCCAGGAGAGGTAAACACAGAAGAGATCGGGAGTTGCACACCTGCAATTGCTGAAACAACAGCAGCTGACAAGAAGAAACAACTTTGTGAAACTATAAAATAACTTAAAACAGAAATATTAATACAAGTAAAGGAAGATATAAGAAAAATAATAAAAGAAATGCAAGCACCTCTCAAGAAGACACAGATGGGAGAACAAAGGAGCACAGAAAAAGGATGGAAACCTTTGATGAACAATATAAAAAATTTAGAATATTTGAAACAAATTCAAAGGGATTACCAAGAAATTAAAAACCCCATTGAAAGCTGGCAAAACTGCTTGAAAGAAATGAAAGATTGATTATCAAATCTTGAAGACAAGTTTGCAATTTGCTATCATGAAAATAAGATCTCTTAAAAATAACAAGGAACCAGGAAGTAACAATACAAAGGATAGAAGATGATAAGAAGATCTATAACTTAAGAATAAAAAATATGAAGGAAGAAGCAAAGGTAAACACAAATGAAATACAAAATCTATTTACAGGAATAATTAAAGAAAACTTCCCAAGCATAGGAAAAGGAAAGGATATTCAGATATATGAGGCATACAGAACTCTAGCCAGCTATCTCCAAAATAGATCTACACCCAGACATATAATAATCAAGATCCCAGAAACTCATCACAAGAACAGAATATTAAAAGTTGTCAGAGAAAAGAAACTATAAAGGAAAACCCAGACTGATGTGCCCTGCAGAACTATCTATCAAAATTAATGGAGAAACAAGATGGTTCCATGACAAAGAGGAACTGGGGGAGTTCAAGACCACCAATCCAACCCTACAAAAAATGCTGAAGGACATTTTAGAAAGAGAGGGAAAAAAGACCATGGTTTCAGCAACAGCAGCAGAGAGGCCTCACTGAACAGGGCAAACAGTGAAATGAAGGGAAGAGTAGACAACCAATGGCAGAAAAATGCCATGGCAGAGATGAGGCAAAGAAGGTTAGCCAAAATCACTAACATAGATGGGCTTGATCCACTAATAAAAAGAAACACAAGCAGAGTGGATCAGGAGATAGGGTCCATCAAGATGCTTTGTATAAGAAATAAAATTTACTTGAAAGAGGGTTTATGGACTGAAAGTCAAAAATGAGAAAATAATGCTCTATGTGACAGGGAAACAGAAAAAGGTGGGGGTAGCTCGCCCATCAGCTACAGATTGGTTGGAAAGACATAATACTTTTATACAATGGAGAACTGTTCAGCTATAAGGAAGGAAAACCTTGAGGCTCTTGTAGGTAAAGGGATACAACTTGAGATCATGCTCCAGGATAAAAAGGTTCAGAATCACTTAGGTAAATAACAGGTTGCCTCCCTAATCTAAAATCCAAAGGAGTTAGTGGGATACAAAATGTACAATGCACCCTGGGAAAGTGAAAGTGGAGAAATTGTCTAAACAGGGAAGGTAGAGGACATTGTTAATCTTGTCATGATTTGAAACCCTATTGTTTTCCTTGCTCTGTTTAGTTTGGTTATATTCTGTTCCAGTTTGTCTACTTGTACTAGATTTGATGGCTTGGACAGCTATTCCAAAGATAGCAGGATATACTACGGTAAACATTTTTGATTTCCTATTAACTTAATTTGAGGTCCTGTATTGCTTTCACTGTCTTGTTTTGACTGATTTTATTTGAATCTTTTGTTTGATCTCTATCTCGTTTTGACTGATTTTATTCAAATCTGTTTTGTTTGATACTATCAAGTCTGAGGGTATAGACAACTACCTTGAAGACAATAAGATTCAATATCATACATATTCTGGTTGACTATTATCTTTTTTTAAAGTCCTATGTTTTCAATGTTTTGTTTTTATTGATTTTGTTCTATACTGTCATGTTCAATTTTATTATATCTGATGATATGGGCAATTCTATTGAATATAGCAAGAGGCATTATGGTAGCCATTGTTGATCACCTTGTATTTTGGTTTTAAGTCATGTACTATGTCCATCCTTTTGTTCTGACTGACCCCATTTTGTTTTCTCTCATTTTGTTTTATTCTCTTCAAAATAAAAAAAGATATAAAAATTTTTATCAGTTACTGAAGTTGAAAATTTAATTACAACCTTACCAACAAAGAAAGCTCTAGCTACTGATGGATTCATAGCTGAATTCTGCAAGAAATTCAACAAAGATTAAATACCAATTTAATCTTTTAAATTCAAACTCTTCAATGAAATTGAAATGGAAGCAATTCTCCCTTCAAACTCTTCAATGAAATTGAAATGGAAGCAATTCTCCCTAACTCATTTCTGGAGGCAAGTAGTACTCTGATATCAAAACCAGGAAAAGACCCAGCCAAAAAGGAGAACTATAGGTCAATCTCCTTAATGAACATAGATGCAAAAATTCTCAACAAAATACTAGCAAACAGACTGCAGAATATCATCAAAAAATTATACACCATGACCAAGAGGGATTCATCCTAGGAATGCAGAGATCATTCAACATAAGAATATCAATAAATGTAATAGATCACATCAACAGAGCCAAGTAAAACAATCACATGATCATCTCAATAGAGGCAGAAAAAGCTTTTGATAAAGCTCAAAACTCACTCCTGACAAAACCCTACAGAAAATCGGAATACATGGTCTCTACCTCAATCTGATAAAAGCCATCTACAACAAATGAACAGCCATCATCATACTAAATGGACAAAAACTGAAAGCTTTCTCTCCAAAATCAGGAACAAGATAAGGATGTGAACTGTCACCATTCCTATTCAATATAGTTCTGGAAACATTAGCCAGAGCATTTAGACAAGAGAGAAAAATAAAAGGAATAAGGAAGGAAAGGAAGAAGTTAAATTATCATTATTTGTAGAAGACGTGATACTTTATATAGAAGTCCCTAAAATCCCCACCAAAACATTACTAAAGTTAACAAACATGTTCACCACCATTGCTGGGTACAAATTCAACACTCAAAAATCAATAGCATTTCTGCACACAAACAAGAAACTCACTGAGAGACGAATTATGGAAATGACATATTTCAAAACAGCATCCAAAAAAATGAAATATTTAGCAATCAGTCTAATGAAGGATGTAACAGGTCTATACACTGAAAACCACAGTAGTCTAAAAAAGGAGATTGAAGAAGATAGCTGACAATGGAAAAGATATCCCTCGCTCTTGGACAGGAAGAACCAACATTGTGAAAATGGTTATACTGCCAAAACTGTTATACAGATTTAATGCACTCCTGGTCAAAATACCATTAGCACACCACACAGCTCCAGAGATAATATTCCTAAAATTAATTTGGAAGCTGAAGAGACTTTAAATAACAAAGGCTCTCTTGGGCAACAAAGGCAAGGCAGGAGGCATCACAATCCCTCACTTGAAATTATATTACAAAGCTACTGTAACAAAAGCTGTATGTTTCTGGCAAAAAACAAAACAAAACAAAACAAAAAAAACAGACCTGAGGATCAGCAGAACAGATCAGAAGGTGCAGACACAACTAAAAAGTCACTCAGATACAAAGGAGCCAAACATCCCACTGGAACAAAGACAGCCTCTTTAATAGTGGTTCTGGAAAAACTGGCTTTCCACATGCAGAAGACTAAAACTAGACCCCAGACTATCGTCATGCACTAAACTAAAGCCAAAATTCGACAAAGATCTAAATGATGTGAGTTTGTAAACAATATAGGAATCCAAGCAGCCCAATTAATAAATTTGGAATTCTATTAGCTGAGCTCAGCTACCAGTTGCATATAGACCCCTGTTTCAGAGTCCCACTGGGTGGCGCTGAACTGGAAAGCTACAGAGCTTTTAAAACAGAACCACAAAAAAGACATCCTATTAGAAACAATTTAGCTGGAATCTTACACTAATTTTGGTTGACATCTCTAACCTGCTTCCTTGTTGAGCAGGTTAATTTTTCTCTTATGGGTGCAGCTTATTCTGCTTTTCTCATGGGATTCGTACCCTGAGTAATTTTTCACACTTCTAGGTCAAATACAGGGAGCTAGTCAAATACAGGGCACAAGATGGTGTTAGTTATGCCAAGCTGCAATATTAAATATTAAAACAGAAACACTAAATCTACTGGAAGACAAGTTAGGTAGATATCTTGAAGACACAAGAAGAGGCAAAGAGTTTATGAAGAAAACGAAAACCATGTGGGAATTACTTCAAAGAATCAACAACTGGAATCTCACCATTTAAAAAAAATTTTCCACATTAAAAGAAATCACCACCAAAGTGAAAAGAAAACTCACAGAATGGCAAAAAGTTTTAGTCAGCTTTCCCTGAGACAAAGGACTTATATGTAGAACATATAAGGAATTGAAAAACATCAGGCCCCCCAAATTCAAAGACCCAATCCAAAAATGGGCATCTGAGATGAACATGCAATTCGCAGATGAAAAAATACAGATGACAAATAAACACATAAAGAAATGTTCAACAGTACTGGTCATTTAAGAAATGCAAATTAAAACACTGAGATTCCATCTCAGTGCATAAAGAATGGCTGTCATCAAGAAATCAACCAATAGCAAATGTTGGCAGAACTGTGGGGCAAAAGGAACTCTGCACTGCTGGTGAGAGTGCAGACTGCTGCAACCACTGTGTAAATCACTGTGGAGAGTCTTCAAAAACATTGGATTGGAGGTGCCATTTAATCCAGCTATTCCCCCACTGCGTATTTTCTCAGAAGAATTGAAAACATCATGCCACAGCAATATAGGTGCAGCTATGTTTATAGCAGCACAATTTTGAGTAGCTAAATCTTGGAAGCAACTGAAATGACCATCAATAGAGGAATGGATAACAAAGGTGTGGTATTTTCATACATGTGGCCCCAAATTTGCACAAGGTTCCTTCTGAAAAGGTTTTCAAATTTTTCCACGCTGCTTTTTGCCACCATTTCTCACTATAAAGCTTGCTAAAAATGATCAGGATATGACATGTCATATCATGAATATTACATTGCCTTTTAATTTCCTCCACCAGATCAGTTAGTTCACTGACTTAACCTCAGTCTTCTGCAGATTCAGGACATGAGCAAAATATAGACAAATTTTCTTATAGAGTATTACACATTTTGCCTGCAATCCAAATGCAAATGGAATCCCTTTTCCCAGCTAAAACTTTTTGATCCTGACTTTTATTGTCTGCATTGCTTCCTCATTCTGTCTTCTGAGCTCCATCCAGAATCACCCATTATATTCTGCTTATAGCACTCTAAGGCTTCTCTTGCCTCCATCTCTGCAAACTCTTCTAGCAAAACATTCCTGGCACTTTTGAATTGCATGTTTGGAGTCCATTCGTGGCAATGAACACAATTCTCCAGTACTAATTTTCTGGATTAGTGATTATTCCAGTTGCTGAGACACAGTAGCAGATACCCACAATATAAATAGGAGAGGGTTAGTTTAACTCATGGTTACACAGGATTTAGTACATAGTGAACAGACTGCAAGGTCAGAACCTCATGGTAGAAGAGGATGGGAGAGCACAGCTCACTGCTTTATGGTAACTGGGAAGCAGAGCAGAGGAGCAGCAGGAGAGAGGAAGGAAGGGGCCAGGGACAGATGTGTCACCCGAGATCCCCTCTCACGCTCTGCCCAGATACCCCAGAAACGTGCTCCAGCCCCATCTGAGCTAGGTTTCAAGACAAGTTGACACAATAAAGTTTAACCCTCACAGAATATATCTCTGTTCAAAGACAACAGTGTATTATTTGGAAGGAATCCTAAAGATTCTATACACACAAAAAGCCTATTTGTTCAACTAATCAATTTAACAAATTTGCCAGACAGAATATCAACATGTACACATAAATTGTTTTCATATACAGAAACCTGGAGAGAAAATATAAAATGTCCGCTTAAAATAACTTCAGGTAAAAAGAAAATAATTAATAATAAACAAATAGTAAATTTAGCCAAACAGATGACCAACTTTTATGGTAAAAACTACAAAACACTGCTCAAAGAAATTAAGAAAAACAAAAATATATAGAAAGATGATATATTTTCATTCCCTGAAAAAACATTGTCATGTCAATATTAGCCAAATCAGTGTATAGGTTTGCCAGGATGTAATCAAAATTCTATGATATTTTTGAAAGAAATGGATACATACAATGTTAAATTTCATAAGGAAATCAAAGGTTTCCTGAATAAATAGCTAAAACAATCTTGAAAAGCACAAAGTTCAAAGATTCACAAATCCTGATTCAAAAAGTTACTACAAAGCTAAATTACTCAAATGCTCTGCATTGGTAGTGGAATTTTTACAAAGTCAAAAGCTAAAATTTTAAATATATGGTCAATTATTTTTGTCAAGTTAGTCAAGATTTTGCCATCAGGAAAAGTCACACTTTTCAACAAATGGTACTACAAAATTGAGAAACATGGAAAATGAAGTTGGAATTTCCCAGATACTGGGTACAAAAATTGACTAACCATGATTCCAAGACAAAGTTTATGTTAAAAAACTAGGTGAAAATTACACAATTTTTGGAGAAAAAGAAAAATTTTGTGACATCACAGTTAATTGTGCTTTCTTGGTTATGACAAATAGAACAGTCAAGAAGGAACAGATACATTGTGTTGAATCTAACTTATCTGACCTTTATGGCAGCACTGCTGCCCTTGTCTGCCCTACCTGGGTATCAGGACTGCAGGGATGGGAGACCCTTGTGCTCTGATTGTAGTCATGCACACCTAAGCAGGTGTCATGGCACACGCACAAATGCACAGAAACACATGTGAAGTTAGAGCTCGAAGTATGTAATAATTGACTTCTTGTTCTGGATGTGTAATTCATATTCTCTGAAGCAATGAAATGATATTTTAGAAATCTGTGGTATTGGTTATGTCATTACCAAAGCCCAGCATTTGTGAATTTAAAAGTACTCAGCAAATAGTCCACAGAGGAGTGCTGGCATCATCAAATGGTCACTCACAACCTTAAGGCCTGGGGGAGGGCCAATACCACATAGAACAAACTGCAAGAACTGAATAAAAATAAAATGATGGAAAGAAACCTTCTCTCTAGCAGCCCCAGGCTGCACAAGGCTGACTCTGAGGCCTCAGAGAGATGCAGGCTGCAGGAGCAGAGGAGACGCAGCTGGGCCATGTAGGGTGGAGAGCCACCAGCTCTGCCACCAGGTCAGCTCCTCTGGGCACCGCTAGGAGCCCTGGGCTCCTCTTCCTCCTCCTCCTCCTCCTCCTCCTCCTCCTCCTCCTCCTCCTCCTCCGACTCCTGTTTATTCAGCACAGCTGAAAGAAGTACTGCTGCTCTTATGCCTTTGAATAGTGTCACCTGAAGCATAGCTGTCAGCTGCATCCCTTCACCTCAGTGCCTTCCTTCCTACCCATCAGGACGTGGACAGGTCACTGAGAAGGGTGGAGGGGTGGAGATCACACAAATGCTATGTGGATGACTGTGCATAGCCACCTGGATGCACCTAGAATCAGCTGCCTTCTCCACCCTGGATTTCTTTACTGTCTGCTGGTGTAATGAGAAGCAAAGGACAGATTGGAAGGTGGCATTAGGGACCATGGACAGATGGGTATGTCTGGTTGTGACACCAGCACTCATACAGTTCAGCTCCATGTGGGCAATAAATGCAAACTCTGAGTCCTCAGAGGGAAGCCTTGACAGGTGAACTGTTATAGAACAGTACAGAGGAGATGTGCAGGTGTAAGTGACCCTGTCAGTCAGGGGTCTGAGCTGAAAGATGCCCGCAGACAGCACCCAGACCTGGAGGCAGACGGGGCAGCTTCCCAGGGGCCCATGCTGTGTGCTGCACCCCACACCTGCGGCTCAGCCCCTTCTACCATTTGCTGGTCTTTTATTAACAATGTGTGTGTACTTCAGGATTGTTCTGAAAGAGACCACTTTGAATTATCAAGTGTTTTTCTCTAAGCAGCTGCTGTCTTTGAGGAGGATCAGAGGGCATGTGACAGAAATGCACCACAATCTGAGAAACTTGGGCCCCCTGATTAACTGTTCTGATTGCAGCGCTTCCCCGTGATTACTGCACACTCAGGGAAGTTAGTGTGGGGAAGTGGCTGGGCTCAGCAGCTGGGGCCAGTAGGGAGACAAGAGCAGAGCCCAGCCCCAGGGGTGGAGGAGGAGCAGAGGAGCACATTCCTCTGCTGAATCCCAGGTTCACAGCAGTGCTGATGCCTTGACAGCAGAGAGAGTTGGCTAGGAGCCCTGGGACTCAAGAGGGATAAACAGGGCCTGGCCTCAGTGCTCTGCAGACTCCACCCCGAGCCAGGCACACAGACTGCACCAGTGAGTGCTCCTGACTCTGAGGCCTGAGGCTGCCCTGGCTGCAGAAGCG
>PVLA01016452.1:0-20668 GCA_004027455.1 Hydrochoerus hydrochaeris
AAGAAGAAGAAGAAGAAGAAGAAGAAGAAGAAAAAGCAGGAGGTGCTGGAATGTGGGACCCCCAGACTCCCAGCCCAGCAGCCCACACTAGGAAGCCCGTTACTTAGACGCCCTTCCCTCCTAGCACCGGTCCCTGCTGTGTGGCCCAGGGCAGAGGAGCTCAGGACTCACCGCTCTGGGCCTCACTTTATTTGCCTGCACCATAAGGGCACTGCATTAATACTGGAAGCCCCTGAAGTCGCAGCCAACTAGGAAGCGGAAGAGACTGCATGATCCAGGTTGGGTCACATGGAACACATTGGGCTATTTCCCTCAGCTCAGGGGCAGCTGGGAAGCAGCAAGTGCTGCCCAAGAGTGGCAGGCAAAGCACTGATCCTTTCCTGGAACATGTGGCTGTACAGAATAGCCAGCTCCAGCTCACCCTGCTTTGTACCCACAAAGGGAGTGCGGGTGATTACCTAGGGGTCAGCTGCATGGGCAGCCGCAGGGATGCCCACGCCAGCTGAGAGAAGGGAGGCCCTCAGTCCCAGAGGACAGAGCCCTGCAGGACACAGTCGGACAGCCTGTCACCTTACCCTTTCCTACTAAGCTGGAAGGACAGATACACACTTGGCCACAGCAGGCAAGCGTAGCCAAAGATGGCTCCACCTGTGACAGACAAGAGGTCACTGGAAACAGCAATAGAAGCCTGGGGGTCACAATCTTTTCTCAAGTCAAGCAGGGATCCTCCACGTCACGGTATTTATAAGCAATCTAAAACGTGTCCTTGTTTTTACTACAGAGGAGACGCGAGGGAAGCATGCCTACTGCCCTTAACAGAGGCTTATCGAGGGCCAAACACGTCCCCACCCAAGGCTGCGAAACCAAAGACTCTTCCCGTTCTGGCTGGACAGGTGGCAGGACGGGACCCTAAGCCAGGCCTAACGATGGAGAGGAAAACGGATGGGGGAGAAAGCATGAGCCCCCCAACTATGATGACTGGGAAGAGGAAGAGCAGTGCACCCCAAACTGGCCTCAACAGCCATGGGGTACCACGGCAGGCTACACATCTCGCCACCACACAAAACGCTTCCCACTGGCTCCGGGAAGACGAGAGTGCGTTTCCTACCACAGCAGTGGGAAGGGGCTGAGGGCACCTGCACCGGCCACATGCTGAGTCACCAGGCTCTCGTGTGTTACGAAACATCTTCCTTTTGGGTTCAGACACACTGAGAATGCAGCCTTGCAGCAGCTGAGCCATCAGAAGACAAATGGTCACGTTCAGAAAGGGAAATGACCACCAAACCGGAGTCTGTGGTTTGGACCCAGCCTCGGAACGAGCTGACTGCTCAGCACAGGAGGACGGCAAAGCCCGGAAAGAACAAGCACACGTGTTCAGGAGCACGGACTCCCACCGCCCTGCTCCACGCGCGGGAACGCTGGCTACTCTCTCACTTCGATCAAGGCGGTTAAAACCCCTCCTGTTACTTTTTAAGCTCTATCAGTTTCACTTGGTGGGGGTGCAGACAGGAAAAGGAAACAAAGCCAGGGAAACAACCTAACTGTCCATTAAAGGAGGAGCGGAACTATTATCCGCCAATACCATGGAATGTCATACGGCCATGCAAATATTAAAGAATATGCATACATTCGTGCTAACAATATTAAATAAAATGAGAACAAAGTCACGCATAGCACATGACTGTGAATACTTTTACAATGTGCCGGTGACGGTTTAGACAAAAATAAAATGCAAAATAAAAATGATTCTGTTAGGTCAGTGGGACACTGAGAACTGCTGGGGCCCCAAATGTCTTTATGTTAGCTTTCATTTTTTACAGCAATACTTTATGGAGAAATTTAAAACCAAGCCCCAAGCCAAGCCCCAGAACTTGGGCACCGGGGGTAACCTTAGCGATCACGGGTACTTCCTGTTTCACAGTGAGGGATCTGAGGCCCCTGCAGGTCCCGGGGAAGCACCCCAGAGTCGCGCAGGTGACTAATGAGGCTCCCCTTGTCCACTGCAGCTGTGAGGCCTTCCATGGGTGAGAAGCCCATCGGTGTGGAGAGTCCTGCTCTCACGGGCTCGGCCCAGAATGCTCTGAGGCTGTGCATTCCGGTCTGCACAGGCCACGTAGCAGACGGGGCTTTACGCTACTACATCTTCTATGATGGGCTTCCAACCTTCTCAGACCTACATGAAGCAGAAGGTTTCACACGGCAAACACCACCAAGAACTCAGACCACTGAAGGACAGGTCGGCGCTCTATGGACTCCAGTGGGAAGTATTTATATGACACCTCCCGACTCCTACCCAAGCTCCACATCCTACCCAAGCTCCACGTCCTACCCAAGCTCCACATCCTACCCAAGCTCCACGCATTAGGCAACCTGCTACGTCTGCATTGCCACACCTGTGAGCTGAAGGAAACTCGGTCTCCTTTGCTTGCACAATGAGCACCATCCTCTGAATGTTTTCCCTTTCTTTGTTCTCCAACAGGCGAAACTTGAGCAACAGAAAGTCGGCACTGGCTACAGTAATCTCCGAGGGCTGGGGAGACTGGTGAGGGCGTTGAGCTAGAAGAAGAGGGCTGGGGGAATGAGGCCAGACCCAAGTCCTCCTGTTCCCCTTGGAGGCAGAAAAGGTTGGGGAAAAGACAAATGCCAGAAACAGCAATCACACAAGCTGCCACTGGGATGCATGAGTATAACTAAACGCAATCATTGTATCAAAGATTTGTCATAGACTTTGTGCTAAAAGACCTGGAACAATAGAGAAGCAAGGACAAAATGAACTCACACCAACACATTCCAGTTGGCGCTGCCCTGAAAGGCCCCTCCTGATTGCCACAATCCCTTCAAAGTCTCCAGGGAAGGGAGCAGGAGCCAGGGAGCTCTGGGAGATGAAGGGCTGCCTTCCTTAATAGGATGACATGCAGTCATAGCCGATCACAGGAGGGAAAGCAGCCGCCTGCGAGTGAAGATCAGAAGCAGCCTTGCCTTGTGAGCATCACTCTGCAGAGGGGAGGCAAGACCGCAGGGAAAGCCAGCACCATGAAGGAAAAAACCAGGAGATCTTTAAAGATAGCAAGAGGTCTGCTGTGTCAGGGACCTCGGCCTCCCACGGGGCATGATGGAAGCAAGACGTATGCGTCAGGAGACTGAGCCAGACTGGCAAAAGGGACAGGGCAGGGAGGAGAGTCAGGCCCAGCACCCCCGCCCTACTCCTCGGCAGGGGAAGGCGCTGCTCGGTCAATCACAGCATGCTGAGTAGACAGACCTACCTTTTCCACAGGAACCACTTTGAAAAACGGCGCATTCTTTGAACCGTTGACACCTTTCGATTCTAGAACCAGGCTCCACAAGCCGCTGTCCACATGGACGTTGTCTCCTGGGGCCCTGACGCTGACATGCACAGAGGACACACACACACACACACACACACACGCGTCTGAACCAAAGCACCAGGAGCAGCGGGCAGATGAAGTTTACAGTGCAAGCGCCCTTACTAACACAGTCCTGCAAAAGCAAGACGCCCTGTGTTCCTTTCTTTTGCCAGTCGCTCTGAGCATGACTTAGCTGCCTTGTGAGCCAGAATGGAGCCTGCAGTCAGCCAAAGGCCTTGTGGGTGGCCTTTTCGGGAAGGACGACACGGCACTCACAGGTCAGGCACACCATCGCGGTGCGCACCACTAGGTCCACCAGCAGCCTGCAGTTCTCGGGCGACCGGGACACGAAGAAGGGGACGATGATCTCGGCCGGGACGTAGAACTGCAGCCCGTAGGTGAAGAAGATCCCGATGGAGTAGAGCAGCTTCACCGACTGGTACAGCCTGCAGAGAGGGCGGGGCTTCCAGCAGCCGGCCAGGGCCAGACCCCCCCCGGGAGGGCGGGGCTTCCAGCAGCCGGCCAGGCCCAGACCCCCCCCCAGGGAGGGCGGGGCTTCCAGCAGCCGGCCAGGCCCAGACCCCCCCAAGGAGGGCGGGGCTTCCAGCAGCCGGCCAGGCCCAAACCCCCCCCAGGGAGGGCGGGGCTTCCAGCAGCCAGCCAGGGCCAGACCCCCCCCAGGGAGGGCGGAGCTTCCAGCAGCCGGCCAGGGCCAGACCCCCCCCAGGGAGGGCGGGGCTTCCAGCAGCCGGCCAGGGCCAGACCCCCAGAAGGGACGGCGGGAGGGAGGGCAGCACTGCTCGGCACGTTCTGGGAATTTCTCTCCCTGGGACAACTGCACGTGTGCACAGAAACCCGCGTTCTGGGAGTCTGTTCTAGCCACATAGGCAGATAAGCTTTCAAAAGTCAAAATTAAAAATACAATTAAAATATAACACGCCTATTTCCATTCTTCCTGTCTGATTCGGGGCTCCCTAGAACGAGATGGCGGCTGGGCAGGACCCCCGGACGGGAGCGGGATCCTTCCCACTCCACTGTGGCCCCGTCCTACCACAGCCTCGTGGGCAGCTCCCCCGGCAGGGTCACCTCATCACAGGATGGCCCCTCCTCGGCACAGCAGTGCCTGCTTCGGGCAGTGGGGAAAGAGGGCCCGCTGACGCCACCAGACAAACATTTTCTGCAACCTTCTCCATCTGTCCTCATCCAAGCCTCACCAGCACACGCGGGCAGGCCAGCCAGGCTGCGCTAAACCGTTATTTTGATTTCCTCGGGCGCTGACAAGCTCCCCACTCTCCCAGAGCAGCCACTCTCTACCGCGAGATTTTAATCTTCAGGAGAGAATTATAGCCAACACCTCTCTGTGTCACCTACCCTTGTTTTATTTTTACGGTGCTGGGCATTGAATCGGGGGTCTCAAGTGTGCTAGGTGAGGGTTTTACCAGCTCTATCTGTCTGTCTGTCCATCTGGTACTAGAACCAGGACCTTCACACTGAGCTGCATCCCTGGCCCTTCTGGGTTTGTTTGTTTGTTTGTTTTTCTTAAATTGTGAGACGGGGCCTTGGGCTGGTCCATAAACTTGGGATCAGTCATGCGCCACCAGACCCCACTGTCACCTGCCCTTCTAAGGGCCTTTCACTACACCTCAGCGCTGCCTCCCAGGACATCATCACCAGTTAGAGATGAAGGACTCCCGGTGGCCCCTCCCCAGTGCGGGCCACCTGCTCATCCGCCTGTGACTGCTGAGGAAGGGGCGCTTCAGAAGCTACCAGCCTTGCTCTCCTCTCTTGCCAGCAATCTGGAACAGCTTAAGGTAAGCGGGGAGGACTTTGGCCCTCCTGGGCTAAGAACTTCCCAGGAGAAACGTGCTATCAACACAAGGGTCTGCGGTGAGTCCCTAGGGGGCTTGGCCAGGAGCAGGGCAGCCAGGGACGGCAGGAGCAGGGAGAGGGCTGACAAGAGGAAGGGTCTGCCACCTCTCAGCCCCCACGCCTTTTAAGACAGCCCATGCTCCTGGGCTTCCGACACCCCACACACACATACCAGCAGTTGGGCAGGTTGAGGGTGATGCTGCCTTTGATACTGGCTCCGAACTGCAAGTACCCCAGGGACCCCAGGCTGATGTAGAGGGCAGTGACAATGGCCATGCCCAGGTACAGGATGAGCGGGAATTTTTGTGGATCTTTCATTTTGTTTTCAAGAGGCAGAACCTTGGGGAGAGAGAGGAGAGAAGAGAGAAAACACAGGGAAAGGCAAAATTAACAGCCCATGAAGTATTGAGGTGGGGGTTAAAAAGAGTCACTTCTTTATCTCCAGAACCCTCCAAAAGGGTTCCCAGACTGCCTAACAAACAAGGCTGAGTTACTGCATCAGAAACGACACTCTCAGGACCAGAAGGGACCCCAGAGCTCGGCTGTCACACCAGGAAGTCCTGAGAAGTCAGGTGGGGCTGCCCAAGAGCCCAGAGCCCCTGGCCTGGGCCAGCCCTGCCTTCTTGTCACTAGGGGGACCGCGTGACTACTGACTGGACCGGCAGGTTCCTCACTGCAGGCCTCCAGCGAAACCTGAGCCAGTAGCTCCCCGCTCACCCAGCTCAAAATGCGAAACACAGGCCAGCAGAGGCGGCCATGCTTGTACCCCACGCTTGTACTCCAAAATTACCCCGACCCCCCTGGAGAGGCCCCCAGCAGTGATGAGTTCAACCTCCAAGTCAGAGAAACCGAGGTGGTGGCCACACCATGACTTAACCGAGGGCTGGCAGAGACTCGGGTGCTGCCCTGAGCCCAGTTCAGAGACACCTCTGCCTCTCACTGCCCCATGGTCACACTGGGGGCTTCTTCATCTCTGAAGGCAAAGGCCCCTGTGAAAGCACATGCACGGCCTCGGCACCGTGACGATCGCCTCGGTCTTCTGGCCCTGTGCTGTCCTGCACTCCTGTCCTGCAGTGCCCGTGGCTGGGTAGTGCATGGTCCACACCTCACCCCCCACCCCCATGCACGGCACGGCCACCCCTTCCAGGGTACGCCAGGCTCTGCAGTTCCTCGAGGCCTTCGGCATCTGCCTCTGCCCCGGCTGCAGGATCTCAAGCCTCATCTGAGCCTCACACAAGCACGAAGGGCTTCTCAGCTCCGGGGCCAGCGTCCTTCACACCAGAGCCGCCGCAACAGGCAGGAGGCGCGTCTCCTGCCTCAGCAGGCCCGGCACAGCAGGGCCAGTGGAAGGCAGGGTGACCGGTCGGCGTCCCGCCCAGACTTCACCCTGCCGCTGTGGGCGGGGACTCGAAACGGCGGGCCGTCTGTCCTCCCAGTGGAAAAGACCAGGAGGCCTGGAGGCGTCAGGAATGTTTACAGCCTTGGCTGATGGAATGAAGTGAAGAACAGCGACTGCGCTGGGCTGCAGGGGAAAACTGATACAAGCATCGCACAGCACTGCTCAGACAGGTCCCGGCGCCTCCCCGGCCGTCTGGACCCCTTTGCTCCAGTCCCGGCTTGCTGGGCCCACGCAGCCCCTGACCCAGGAGCAGGAAGCCGGGGTGAGTCGAGGTGAGAGTCCTCACAGGCTAGGAGGAGTACCAGGAACGCACGAGGGGAAAGTTAAACCCTCAGGAGGGTCTGGGATGGGAGCACCATCTCCCGCAGAGCCTCCCGCAGACGATCACAGCCTTCACACTTCTCAGACAATGCTCACCTGATTCCTTGGCAATCTGACCAAAAGAAACCTGCCTGGATTTTAGGGGTTTTGTTTTGTTGTTGCTGGGTTGTTTCGGGTTTTTTGAGGCAGGGTCTCACTATGCAGCTCAGGCTGGCCTGGAACTCATGGCAATCCTGCCTCAGCCTCCTGAGTGCTGGGACCATGCCCAGCAGATTTTTTTTTGAGTAAATAAGATATTAATGAAATCAGATGAGGAGAGAAAGAAATGCCAGGAAAGAAGAAGAATTCTCTCACTCTCAGACCCTTTAGCCAGCAGAGAACTTTCTTTCAAAGAGATCTGAGCCACTATGAAAAATACAAGTGAAAATCAAAATAACTAAAGCTGAGTGGAGGCGCCCCTGCAGGCAAAGAATTCGGAAGCTCACAGCAATGACGGTGAGAAGCCAGGCCAGGAGTGGAAAACACTGTTTACACACCGAAAACACAGCGCATTAAGTTCCAGCAGAGGAATCACTCACTGGTCCATGGATTCAATAATGAACTCGGTAACACTGTTAATAAACATCAAACCCCATGGAACACTGCCATGGGCCTGAGTGGGCAAAGCACTGTACCCCCTCTAACCCCGACAGCCACCAACCACCAGGCTTGCGCCCCGGAAGCGCACAGTGCGGCCCGGTTCTTACCACTCCAATGCCTTCGAAGGCGAAAATGGCTGTGCCGAAGAACAGGGGGTAGGTCTTCCAGGGCGCCACCAGGGGGAGCTTACTGGGGTTCGGGATCCCCTGGAAGAGATGAACAGAACAAAGCGAAGGGCTACCTAACGAGCTGAGAGTTGAACCCCAACTGAAGGAGGCCAGACCTTCCCCTAATGCCAAGCTTCCACTGAGGGAGAGGCCCTGACCGCTGGCAGGTGAGGGAGGGACACCTCGGAGAGCATTTTTTCTCTCTCCAGGTGGGGAAAACTCTACTTGCCTTGGGGACACACTCGCCACCAATGTCCTATCCAATGCCCTGATGACACTGAGCTTGCACAGGGTAACATCCTCTCGCTTGATAATCCCACCCCTAGCCACTGGATGCAAATAGAAATACCAAAAGATGATGAGAGTTGCATAATGCTATTTAACAAAGTAACTGAAAAGAACCAGCATTTTAAATACTCCCAAACCAAAGCAAAGAAATTAACCACACACCAAGTGTATCACAGAATAGTATACCGTGTTTTAAAAGGGTACATTGGGATAACTAGGTAGAAAGTGGAAAACTGCTTAGGAAATCACATTGAGAAAATATTGTTAATTTCTGTAATCATTCAGCTATGGCATACAAACACCCCATGTAAATAAAGCTGGAAGGAAAGCTGGTGAAGTTTTAGATCAGCTCTGCTCCTCTTCCACCCTCTATTTTCCTTCCTGTCTTTCTTTTTGTTTTGTAGTCCAAGGAGTTGGACCCACAGCCTCACACGTTAGGCACGCTCTCTACCACTGAACTACAGTCCCAGGCTTTTTTATTTTTATTTTGAGACACAGTCTTACTAAGTCACCCAAGCTAACCTCTAAGTATATCCTCCTGCCTCAGCCTCCCGAGTAGCTGTGACTACAGGTGTGCACCATCCGCCACACTTTGTTCTTAATTTTTTTCTTGGCAATGAGATTTCACATTGAGAAGCACACATGAAAGTTGTGTTGGGAAACATTGGGGGAAACACAGCAAAAACAACATTAAAATAAAAACAAACAAAAAGGCCACTGTTAGCTGGGCATGGTGGCACATTCCTGTAAAGCCAGCACTCTGGGAGGCTGAGGCAGGAGGATTGCAACCTCAAGCCTACGTAGGTAACTTGGTGAGATCTTGTCTCAAAATAAAAAGGGCTGGGGATGTAGCTCAGGGCATAGGCCCTGGGTTCAGTCCTTACTGCTTCAGGAATAAAGCGGGAATGGGAGACAACTGTTAAGTGCAGGTACAAGGCAGGGCTAAAGGGCTATAGTAGAAGGAGCCACAGGCACGGGACACTTGGTTCACTGCTGAACTGTGGTTACTGACAACAGACCGTGCAAAGGGCCAGTGGGGCGGGGGTGGTTCACAAGCTGCAGTTACAAGCTACTAGCAAGTGGCGGAGTAAAAGAAAAACTGACATTAAAGTTGCTTTTCCCAATGCACTGTGGCCTGGACACCATCTGTCCCCTCCAAAGCCCAGGCTGGAACCTGACTGACATTGTGACTGCGCTGCACCCTCTGAGAGGTCTTCAACGCCTCCTTTCTTGTTCTCATGAGGGAATAAATGAGTCCTCACTCTTGGGGACCTAGGTCAGTTACTGCAAGAGCATTAGAAAGTGCACAGTGCCCTGTGTCTGGTCTCCTGCACACAAAGGCGTGCCCTTCTGCTTTGCCACCACACTCCAAGCAGGGAGGGCCTCACCACTATCCAGGCTTTTCACATTCCAGAACCATGAGCTAAATAAACTCCCATTCTTCATAAATTGTCCAGTTGTGGTTACTCTGCTACAGCAACAGGAAACAGACCAAGACATCATATTTTAAAACTGATTTTTTTTTTTTTTTTGGTCTTTTAGGGACAGGGTCTCACTATGCAGTTCAGGCTGGCCTTGAGCTCACTTTGTAGCCCAGGCTGGTCTCGAACTCACAATGATCCTCCTGCCTCAGCCTCCCGAGTGCTGGGATTACAGGGGTGCGCCACTGCACCTGGCTTAAAACTGAACTACTGTTAGTCACTGAGATAAAATACCTGAGAAAAACAACAAATAAGAGGAAAAGCCTTATTTCAGTTCAGTTTCAGAGGTTTCCGTCCACAGCTATTTGCTTCTGTTGCTTTGGGCCTGTTGTGAGGCAGTGAACCATGGTGAGGAGCACACATGGGAGCAAAGCTGCTCACCTCATGGCAGTCAGGAAGCAAACAGGAAAGAGGAGGAGCTGGGGTCCCAGCATCCTCTTCAACATTACTCCCCCAGGTCTAATTTCGTCCCACTACCCCCCAACTCTCAGGAGTGCCAGAAGCAGCTGACCACACCCTCCACATGGACTTCAGGGGACAAAAGTACAGCAACTGCACCAGCCCTTAGACACAGGGAGGGCACGCTCTAACATTGTGCTGGAATAATTGTAGGTGAACAAAAGAAGGTCTATTACTAACCTCTGGGGCAGAAGTCTCTGAAAGACTTTAAAAGAATGGCAGTGTGGTCTCTGGGAGGAAAAGGGACAAGGAAAAGGCACACTTTTTCCTGGGGTCCAGCTCGGAAATCAGACTTATTTATTTACAAGACACACTTTAGTATCCAGAATCAAGACAGACTAATAGGTATTATTCCTCTACAATGACAAACAAGAGTGAGATTGCCCTCTGATTATTCCTGAGTCACAAATGAAATGAAAGTTCCTGGAAACAGGTGGTTCTGTTGGTGAGTGGTGACCTACTGTCCCGGTTTGTACTCAGATCAGACTGAGGGTTCAGACAGGGAGTTTCACAACTCCTATCTGCTAGGACACTGTGTGAATGGGACCAACAGAAGCAAAGTGTTGCTGGGCCTGGTAGTACACACCTGTAATCCCAGTACTCCAGGAGGCTGAGGCGGGAGGATCATTGCAAGTTCAAGACCAGCCTGGGCTACAAAGTGAGCTCAAGGCCAGCATGAACCATATAGCAAGACACACACACACACACAAGAAGCAAAGTGTACACTTTACCTACTTAATGCTGCTACTGACTCACAACACAACCAACTAAATGGGAAAAGAAACATGCAAATTAAAGTAGCTCATTATCCACATATCTCCTCAATTCTACTATACTATCAATTATGACAAAAGCTTTTTAAGAAAATGCCATAAACTGCACTTATGGATAAAAATGCATTTTAATTTTGAAATCAGCATAACTATGCAAAAACACATCTCAGAATTAGGAGATGCACCTGCAGGCAACCTGTGACCTAGCAAGGTTCTGGGCTCAGAACCAAGCCATGAGGATGGGGCAACCTACTCGGATGGGGGACCGTGACCTGCATAGGCACACACACGGGAGCCAGGAGCTTGGCATTAGGGAATGAACTCTCAAACATGGTTTATCTCCGGCACAGCAAAACGAAGACAAAGCTCTCCGCTACAGGAGTCAGTACCTGCCACCCATCTGACTGAGCACGTGACCACCAGGGACAATGTTAATCTGAACTCATTACACAGCTCCCTCGGGGCACAGAGAGTCCTGCTTCCCAGGACCCGCTGATCTCTCAGAAGCACACTGGTGACTGGGTCACTGTGTAAAAGAGAGGCAGTGCTCACCGTCAGGATGACCACTGAAGCAGCCAGAGTTGGCTCTGGTGGGAAAACAGACGTATACACACCATGGGAGGCCATGGACGTGAAAGCAGCCGACGGCCTTTGGAGAAAGCCAGTGGGCAGTGGCAAACAGCGCATACTCCTCCGCAACTGGCCTTCAGACGAACGTCTCAGAGACACACTGCTCCACGGCCGCAGAGGAGCCCACCACCTCACACTGGTGGTCCGGTTAAATAACCTGTTCCACATCTGTTCTCTGTTACTAGGGAGCAACTGAAGGGTGAGGAGAGCCAGGCTTATCGACCTGGAGAGATTATTTTGCCCACAGCTCTGGGAATTGAGTACACAGCCTGTGCTCAATTGCATGCTAAGCAAGTGCTCTCACACTGAGCAGCACTGCAGCCCTTTTTATTTTGACACAGGGCCTCACTAAGTCACCCAGCTGGTCTCACACTTTTGATCCTCCTGCCTCAGCCTCCTGAGTAGTGGAATTACAGGCCTGCACCACAGCGCCTGTCATGGAGAGTCCTGTAAGGCACTCGCAACAGAGAAAACACGTAAATGAACTCTACAGATGACTTCTAAAAATTGTTTTAAAAATGTATTTTTGTTTAATGCGTTGCCAGTACACCATAATCACACAGTGCCTCCATGTCTTCATAAGATCTAGGACCCATCCAGCCCCTCACACAGCAGGTGCATCTGAGAGGACCCTCAGCCATAGATGGGGTGTTCAGCAGGTTCTGTGTGGTCTGCACTTTAATGAACAGGCACTGATGTGAGTTCACGGGAAATTAAATATAATTATCTTTTTTTTTTAAGTTATGCTTTTATTCGCCTGTTTTTACTACTTCTCCTTCTCTCGAAGTTTGGTGCAGTGCATCATCGAGCATGGCCTGCTCCACACCTGTCCGCTCACTGATGGTCAGACGTCCTCCCATCCCCATTGGCCTGCAGACCCGCTCACCAGGGCTGACAGGGGCGCAATGAGCGGATTTGTCACTTTGACAAGTAAATGCAAAACTGGAGTCGGTAAAGAATTACCTTATGGAAACACAGATTAGAAAAGTCCATTTCTATTTTGATCTCCATATCCCCCCGCATTTTCCAATCGTGTGCAATACTCATGCACTAAGAATTGAATCGAAAAAATTCAAAACCAGCAATTGCAACACAGGTGGCTGAAGGCATCTCCCCAGGACACTGGGCAACATCCGGGGAATTTTAGGCTGTCACAACTAGGGGAATAGTTTCCTCTATTGCCTACAGGGCAGAGACCTGGATGCTGCTACAGTACACAGGCCAGTGACACTACCAAAAAAAAAAAAATTACCTGGCCCAAAATCTCAGTGGTGCTGACACTAAGAACTCCTAATCTAAATACAACGCGGGCAGAGAACACGTGACTACTCATGTTCCACTTCCTCATTTCGTTTGTCTCTTGAGTATTTCACGGGCTGGGGAGGGCCCGAGCTCGTACCTGGACTATAAACTGGTAGATCATGACCAGGCTGACCAGCATGCTCAGATTGGCCAGCAGGGAGAAGATGGACAGTACCCGGAGGTTCCGGATGAAGACCAGCAGCACCAGGAAGGGCAGGAAGGTGAGCATGTAGAGCCTCGAGTCCATGCTGGGTGTCAGGATCACCGTCTCATTTTGGTGGCAGTTGTTTGTGGTCCCGTTGGCAGCTTCGATCACCTAGAACGAGGGGGAGAAAGAAGAACCCCACCAGTGACAGAGCCAATGGATGTCCAGTGGGAAGAGGGTCCTGACTAAAGGCTCCAGGGTGCGAACAAGGCCTCTGAGGTACCCGTGGGCTGGGAACCTTCCCTGGAGAGCACCCAGGTTTGAACTCATCTCACCTAGGACAGAAGGATGGAGAAGACATCTTGGGGTTTCTCTGTGCTCTAGACTTGAGAGCCAAACAAGAGGAACTGTGTCTATAAAGCCTAAAACCTTAATTCTTCTGGGGACCAAAATTATCCTGGCAGGAATCCTAACTAGAAATTTGACATATCTCTTGTTATTCTTTCTCTTTGATCAGGACCCTACCTGTTTAAAATTGTCAGCCAGAAACACAAAATAGACACAGCAGAATCCCAGCTGGGTGACGATCAGGAAGAAGTCCACTACGCGCCTGGAGGGGGAGGGAGCAGGTAAGGGTCATCACAGTGCAGAGGGCGGACTCCCCAGTGCTCTGAAAAGTCATCTCGGGTCCTTCCCAATGGGACAAGGACAAGCATGTCACAGTGGGGAAAGACCTGTGTCAGTGTCACCAGCCTGGAGCTCTGGGAAGAAGGAAAGAGGCTCTACGTGTGTGGTTCGCGAGGTCTCTTTCCCGGTTTCCTGTCTAGAACATGGCGTGAGGTCAGGGAATTGTCACAGCCCCTGGCCTCCCCTCTCCCCACTGCCCACTGCCCCATCTCAGGCCTTTGCTTCTAAAGCTACAGGGAGCCCCTGAAATAAAACACCTGGAAGAACAACCTTCACAGGCTCTTCCTATACCCTGTATCCAAAAACTGATCTCAATACAAAGAAATAAACACACCCAGATAAGACTCAGGTGGGAGCGCAGTTACACAACCATGGCCACAACCTAAAGGGCCGCCCAGAGGAAAGCAGGCAAGTCAGGGACCATGTCTAAACGGGGCACTGGGAAGATGGTTCAGTCTACATGTGCTGATAGGAGAAAAACTCCTGAGACCTTTAAGGCAGAAAAGCAAATTTCCCGACAGTATCTAAGATGGCTTATATATGCGATAAAAAACATTTCAGAACATGTAAATGTTCATAAATATACAGAAAGTTCCAAAAGGGTACCCATATATAACTGAGTAAAAGTGTTTACTCTTAACTTTATGTCCTTCTATCTTGTTAAAAAAAATGCTTTTCCTATGAGAACACATGTTATGAAAAGGGAGGGTTCTGGAAGGACAGGCAGAGAAGGAGGGAGGAAGAATTAACAAGCAACCAACTCACTCACAGCGAGCACCGCCAGTCAACAGGAAAGCGCTCTGCCAAAGAGTGATTTAGCTCAGTGGCACAAGCGCCTGCCTGGCAAGTGCAAGGTTGTATGCTTGATCCCGGGTACAAAAAAAGAAGCAGTGACAGAATCAGCATCACAGGACACAGTTGACTCGATGAAGGTAAGTTTCCTTTCTGAGCCCCAAACGGGACTTTATTCTAGAGAACACAGCTTTAAGTGGTTCAGCTGAACCAAACAAAACAAAAGATTCAGCCTCCGATGGCATCTGTCCTCGGCATCGAGCTGTAGGAAGGAAGCAGTGCGTTTCCCTGCGGGCATCTGGGAAGTCACTGCAAGGGGGATCTCCACACACTCCCACTCTTCCCAGGCCAGTCTCCTGCCCCGCTCCTGCTCTCCCCTCTGCTCCGTGCTCCCCTGAGCACTGGCCAGGCCTGAGCTACTCTGACGTTCCTCCTGCCGAGGTCCCAGATGTCTGTCCCATCCGTCACGCTCCCCGCCGCTAACAGACGCCCTGACTGTACCCATGCTTCGTGCTCCTGCTTCTCTCCCTGTGGATCCTTCTCCCTGCCCTGGGCATAAACTCTGGGAGGGTGGGAAAGGCATGATTTATCCAAGGGCATCTCTCCTCCCCACCTAGAACTGTTGGGCCACTTACATGTTGTGTTTAAAATACATTTGCTGGGACTGGGGATTTAGCTCAGTGGCATAAGCACCTGCCTGGCAAGTGCGAGGTCATGAGTTCGATCTCTAGTACCACAAAAAATAAAATAAAATAAAATAAAATAAAATAAAATAAAATAAAATACATTTTCTGGGCAAATGAGTGAATCACACATGATCCCTGGCCATAGACTGTCAAAGCTGGAATGGTCAGGGGAGATCTTCCAAGCCAGGTCCCAAAACAGGCCAGAGAAGGGGCACATGGCCCAAGGTCACACAGCTCTCCAGCAGCAGAGATGACCAAAACAACACTCCCTGGTCCCCACATCCTTATCTGAAGGCCTCTGCTCTGGGAGGCCACAGCTGAAAGGAAATGAGAAACCAGTTACCTTCCCCAGTGGGCATGGTTCCGGAGCCAGGAGCTGGGGCTGGATTCTAGACCATACATCACGGTGTCAGCATAGTCCACAAAGGGTTTGTTCAGTCTTGCAGGGGGAAAAAACAGGAAGGGGACAGTGTGTCAGCTAGTGACGGCAACAGAACGAACAGAGACACTGAGACCTAGGCCAGTTCCCCACTGCTCGCCCTCAGGGTGCCACTCCTGAGCCCCCGGTGTAGTGCTCTCAAGGACCCCGAGAGCTAGATCCACAGCACAGGTCCTTTCCCTGAAACTCACAGCCATCTAGAGAAGCATTTCAGTGGCGGGAACACTGTAAAACACACGAAATTCCAGCGCGGTCTCTACACACTGGACGTGGGAAGTTTACTAAGCAATAACGGGCAGTGTTTCAATACGAAGCAGCCACCCTCCCACCGTGGGGAGAAGAACCCAGCGCAAGCCGTGTACATTCCCGAGTCAGGGCTGGGAAAGAAGCCAGAGGTAACAGTCTGTCCCGAGGGGCGGCTCAGGGCTCTCACCTGTGGCAGAAATGACGCGCGCACTTCACCAGGAGGCCCATGCAGTGCACGGCCACGACGCCGATCACCAGCAGGCTGAGGGGACCCAACTGGGATGGGCGGTGCGGAGAGAAGAGGAGAGAGAAACAGGTGGGGTTAAGAGGGAAGCCCAAAGGAGACTGGACAATCTGCAAGTGACTGAAACGCTACTCAGTGCTTTCCGGGGCTGGAACCCCGGCCCCTCGGGAGAGAAGTGCGATCACGATCAACGGAGACGCGCTGCGAGACGGGTGTGGGCGGAGACTGCGCTGGCTTCGAGTCAGCCCCACGGAGGACAGGGACTCAGCCAAGTCCCTCCCGAGACTGCTGCACACGGGCAGGACGGAAGATCCCGGGGCTCTGGGGAGAAGGGACGTGGGGGAAGGGCCACTGAGCAGAGGACCAGCCACATGTGGCACCCGAATGGCTCGGGGCAGGCCATCTAGATGAATCCTAAGGAGCGGTCGTGTGAGCCTCACTTAGGGGCAGGGCTGGGGACAGAGAAAACGGGCAGCTATCTGTCAACTCATCAGTTCGCATATCCACAGGAACTGCCTGGCCCATTTTGAGTGTGTGCTGTCCACCCAAAGCAAGCTCCATGGAGACAAGGACCTATTGGGGGGATGGGGACAGGGACTTTGGTTTAATTCACTGACTGTCTGACAGCCTGTCAGTGCCTGGCTCGCAGATGGCCCTTACTAAACATCTCCAGGGGAATGGACAGCTCCACTTTGCTTTTTTGGCTGAATTAAAAAAAAAAAAGCTTCTCTTACGTACAGTGTTTTAAGTGAAATAATCAAAAACAGAAACACTCTCTCCTAAAACCTGGCATGAGACTTTCCCGCACCGTGCAGACCCTTACCAAGATGCCTGCATTTTTCACCGCCAGGGGCAACCCCAGGAGTCCTGTGCCAATGTTGCCTTTTAACAGGTGGATCAAGGTCTGGAACCATCTGAAGCAGAAGGAAGGGAGACAAGGGCAAGTTAGCCACGGCAGAAGTGAGGGCTTAGGAACCACACAAGCACCCAGTGCATTCTCCCGCTGCATTCTATGATGACCCGATGAGATTTGATTTTCTGCATAAGGAAGCAACTTGCTCAAAGGTCACACACGAGGTAAAGCGCTGTGCCAGGATTGCAGCCCGGAGCTTATGTTTACCCGCTGTGCCCAGGCCTCTCTCAGGCGTCAGGCAGAAGGGCGCGGGAGAGCTCTATCCCCTCTGCCCCTTCCTTCTGCTTCTAACCACTGAGCTGACTCCCAAAAACAGCAAGAGGGGATACATGAAGGACAGACACTGGCGGGAAAGGAGAAGCCCATTATAAAAGCCAGGAAACACCGTTAAAGGCCAGAGGTCCCCACTGCATTGTGAATTGGGGTGGAGGTGGGGGGATCAACTGCTGACTCATCCTAGCACTGGTGTCTCTGATAGGTGCCCACCTGGTTACCTGCTCATCCTTCTGACTTGAGGCATATTTTCACACCTCTACTGCTGTTCCCTCAAGCTGCACCGGTAAAACTCCTTACACGTTCTCATCCAATTCTTTACCATCTACCACGTTGAAACAGTGTTAAATGCAGCACCAGAAACAGGGAAGAATCAGGTGAGGAGCTCAGTTTCTGGAAATCAGTGATCCAAGGAAGACAAGTAAACACATTCACAACCACACATGGTAGAAAGACCCCCATCTGAACAGAAGCCCTGGAACAGAGCCCAGGAAAAGGGGATCCAGGTAAGCTTGGTAGGGCAGACGGATTCGAGCAAGGTCTAGCAGGACACACGGGGTACAAACAGGAACCACTGAGGAAAAAGATGTCACTGGGGAAAAGGAAGGACGGGTGAAAGGACCCCAGAGAGGAAGTGAGGTGTGGCCTGAGTGAAGGGGAGCGTGTGGGGAGAATCCCCTTGGTTAAGGGCTGGGGATCTAGCTTAGTGGCTAAAGCACCTGCCTGGCAATCACAAGGTTGTGAATTTGATCCCCGGTACCAAAACAACAACAAAAAAGAGGGAGTGCAGCGGAGACGCACACTTGGCTTGGTACAGTTTTCTCATCCTTTGGTACCCCCAAAGGAAAAGGAAAGAAGTCACATGCACCATCACTTGGTCTAAAGCCACTCAGGATCGGGCACCTGACAATGTGTGGAAATTCTCCTGCACAAATAACATAAATCTCTCAACATGGTCACTTAAACACATGGTTTTCGGGTCCGAAATTCCCGAGTAACACTTGTCGCTCATAAAGGCTATTAATAAGACCTAGCTGCACCCTCTGGAAAGTAATTTTATCCCTGTCCTCTGACCCACAGGTAGAACAGCTCTTGATCTCCCCACTAGGCTCCAAATTTCCAGGAAAGATCAAGAAACAGTGAGGGGTTCCAAGGGTCCAGAGACACCAGCAGCAATCAGTGACCAGGGTACAGTGACCAAGGGACAGTGAGCCCACGGAACTTCTACCTTGGTGAAAGTTAATCCACTGGATGCACAGGTGAAAGAACACAGCACCAAACCAGTCTGCCTGGTGTCTCCGGCTCCTGCTCCAGCTGTCACCCAAACAGGAACAAAGCCCTCGCCGGCCCTAGGCTGCTGTTTCGAGAGGGAACCTGACCTGGACAAGGCAGTTTCTGGGCTCCCTTTGGCTCAGAACAAACAGGCTGCTGATCCAAATGGCCCTGAGCTGAGACCACCCAAGACTTCATGAGCATCAGAAAACCAAGCCAGCAGCCAGCTGGGAGCCCTCTCAGCTAAAGAGAAAAGCCCAGCAAAACTCCATCAGTGGTTCTTACTACTTTTTTGGTTTCATGACTTCTTTATTCTCTGATAAGGGAAGGACCCCCGCCCCAAATAGCTGTTGTTTATGAAGATTGTATCTGCCTGATAGATATTAAAAATTACAGAAAAGTTTAAAACATTTCATTAAAAATAACAATTTTATACTTTCATTACCTGCTCATACAAGTAACACTTTTTTTATTTAAAGAGAAACAAAGCATGTAAAGGGTAGAGATAATACAGAATTAAAAAAAAAAAGATAAACAGTAAGAAATTACTAGTTAATAAATTATATATTGTCTTCTTAGAAATAATTGTTCAAGTTACAAAATTAAAGCATACAAAGTAGATGGTCAAACAGTGAGAGTGTAAACAGCTACGCATACAAGAATCTCTACATGTATTTCTATCCTTTCTGTATTAGAGGGAAAAACAAAACATAGCAAGACAAAACAAAATAAATTCCTATAAAAACATGAAACCAAAAAGTCATATAAAACCACAGTACAAGATGATCTACAATGATTACTATGTTGTTTCTTATTATCTTCAATAGAATGTCTATATCATCAGGCATAATTGAATATAGCAGTATAATTGAGTGTAGCAGTAAATAACAATATTAGTAAAATAAAACATTGTACACAGTATAAAACTTCAAAGGCAGGTAATAATCAAACCATAGTGGGTATTCTAGTGGATCTTGTCATCTTAAGTGCAGTTGCCTATACTCCCAGACTTGATACTATCAATCATAACAGCTTTGAATAAAATCTATCAATACAAAACAGCAATCCAACAAACCAGATTCGATTATGATCAGTCATGGTAAAACAGTGTAGGTTTTACAGAGCTTTAGATTAAGTTAATAGGAAATTAAGGATGATTATGTACTATATCCTGTTACTTTCAGGATTACTGTCTGTGCCCTCAAATCTAGTACAGGTAGAATGACTGGAACAGAATATGATACATCTAAGCAGAGTAGTGTGAGTAATGTATGTTTTAAATCCTGGTGCACTATTAACAATATAGCGTATCAAGGCCATCTATGTTAAAGTTTCTAGTTTCCTTCTCTGCCTCATTTCTGCTATGCTATTTTTCTGCCTTTGTTTAGTTTTCTCTTTCATTCTACTGCCTGCCTCGCTCCCTGAGGTCTTTCTGCCACTGTTCCTAAAATCCTGGTATTTTTTTTTCTCTCTCTCTAGAATGTCCTTCAGCATTCTCTGTAGGGTTGGATTGGTGGTCACAAACTCCCCCAGTTCCTCTTTGTCATGGAAGCATCTTGTTTCTCCATTAATTTCTAGTGACAGTTTTGCAGGGTACATCAATCTGGGCTGGAGGCCACCTTCCTTCAGGACTTGGAAGACTTTGCTCCAAGCTCTTCTTGATCTGATGGTCTGTGTCGAGAAGTCAGCTGTGGTTCTGATGGGCTTACCTTTATAGGTAATCTGTTTCTTTTCTCTGATGGCTTTGAATATTCTGTTTTTATATTGAATTTCTGGTATCTTGATTATTATATGTCTGGGTATTGCTCTGTTTTGGTTGTAGGTGGCTGGAGTTCTGTATGCCTCACACAACAGAATGTCGTTTTCTTTTCCCATGCTTGGAAAGTTTTCCTTAATTATTTCCGTGAATAGCCTTTGTAATTCACCTGTATGTATTCCTGCTTCTTCATTCATGTTTCTTAAATTGTAGATTCTCTTGTCATCTTCTAGCCTTTGTATTGTTACTGCCTGTTTCCTTGTTATTTTTAAGAGATCTTTCCTTTCATGATCACACATTGCAATCTTGTCTTCAAGTTTTGATAGTCTATCCTTAGTTTCTTTTAAGGCATTTTGCCAGCTTTCAATGGAGTTTTTAATTTCCTGGTAGTCTCTTTGAATCTGCTTCATGTATTCTATATTTTCTTTATATTCTTTATCGAATGTTTCTCTCCTTTTTTTGTGTTCCTCCCTTCTTCCGTCTGTATCATCCTGAGAGATGCTTCCTGAGAGCATTTCTTTT
>PVLA01016453.1:0-20668 GCA_004027455.1 Hydrochoerus hydrochaeris
TACTCAAAATATTCTCTGCTTACTCTCAGAAGCTTCTAATATAAATTCCCAGCACTGAGGACAGTATGATCTATGCCAGTCACCCATGGGATTGTGTCCTCTATCCAAGCTGCACAGGGCTGCAAATAAAACTTATGAAGATTCACAACTACCTGTGGGCAATAGAAAGTGACACAATCATAACAGATATGGCACCATGGAGTGGGACAGTACATTCACTATATTTAAGAAATCCCACTCTGGATCCGACCATGGAGGGACTCAGGGGGCAGCACACAAAGGCAATTTGCCCGCCCTCTCGGTAAGCACCCCTGGCATGAGGCAGGAGAAGTATCACTCAGTGGCTCCCATGAGCCTACTGGCACGCAGGCTGAGAATCAAACATCCCCCCACTCCCCCAGTTAGCAAGTGAGCCAGAGATTTAGACATCTCTTGAGAGGTTAACCACATGCAATGTAGCAAATTGGGGGGTGATTTCCTTCTATCATCTCTTTGAAGGCAAATGCTGTCATCACTGTTTTGCTTTGTTCTGATTAACAGTATTGATCTATTCAATATTCTGTTTTGATAAGTTCTAGAATGTCCTGTATTTCCTTTGATCTGGCAATACCTGATTGAAAGAACTGTTGTGAAGATAACAGGATATACTATGGAAACTATTACTGTTATGCCAGTAACCTGTTGAGGGTTTCTGTACCAATTTCAGTGCACTGTCTCAGTTGGCTTTGTTCCATCTTGTTCTGTTGTGTTTCACTACCTACAAAATAAAAAATTAAAATAAAAAATAAAAGGAGGAAAAGAAAGCACTCTTAAGGATATAACTAAATGTATGTTTAAGTGTGTAGGATTGATAAACATGTTGCTAAGTTTTTGTTGGATCATTGAACAGAACTGTTTGTAGCCTCACTGTTTGAATGTCCACTTTGTACGCTTTAATTTTATAACTTGAACAACTATATCTAAGACAATATATAAATTATCAGCTAGTGATTTCTTATGGTTTTATTTTTAAATTTCTGTATTGTTGCTTCCCTTGTTTTGCTTTTTTCCCCTCTTCAAATAAAATTTTAAAAAAGAGAAATGCCACTCTGAACTGACTTACAGAAAAACAATCCCCAAAGGAGTCTTAAGTATTTATAATGTGTTCCCATTCAAATTCCCACTGTATGGAACCCATGTACTTACTGGGGCCAAAAGCAAGTCCAGACACTAGTTGCACAGTCTGTGGCCACAGGATATTGCTGTCCCCTATCTCTCCCTGTCAGGTTGCGCATTATCACATACACTCCCCACAGAATGTTAGCTAGAGCTGTAGGTCCAGTTCCTCATTTTAGGCAACAGTGAAGCTGGGACAGAAAATTAACCCTGTTGGTGTTTGACACAACCTGGAGACAACCCCAATATAGGCTGCACACAGGGCTCTATATTGAATCAATTCTATTCCAGAGGTACTGGACCAGCAAGAGCCACTACTAAGAGGTAGCATCCATTTCTTTGAATGGCATCTTAACTTTTATAACTGAGATAAAACTACAAGATGAGCTGAATGCATCCTGAAAATGTCCCCAGGAGCCTAGGCCTTTCACAGGCTCCTATAATTCAGGGGATGACCTGGCCATGAGGCACTGGTATTATCCCCACTTCACTTTGTGACCTTCATGGAGAAATAAACCTACACTATGCCTGAGGATTTGGGATAAGCATTACCTGCAAGATGAAAGAAAACAGATTTGACTCAAAACAATATTAAAATACCAGATTAAGTCCACCCTTTCCTGGGAGGTAGGTCACACCAGTAAATGCATATTCACACTGGGAAATTAGGGAATGGAAAGCACGAAGCATTAAGTTGGTCTGGAAACAAACTTAACCTTATTTTGAGGTTGGAGAGTGTGAAGGACAAGATGGGTCCCTCCACAGATGTTCAGAGAAGACACAGAAGTCCTAAATGTCAACAAGCATCAGTGGTCATGTGTGAAGACAGTAGGCAACTTGCCAAGAACTCAGGGAAAAACCAGCCAGAGAGACCTGGGGAAAACTGTTTCAAGGTACAGGCCCACTGTGTTGACCCTAAATGCCCAGGGGACCAGTTTCTTGTGGTCACATTTGAATCTGTGTGCTCAGAGCAATGGATATGAGGTAAGCCCAGGTGTGTTGGGGAGGCAGAAGGTGCTTATAAGGGACTCTGGCTGGACTTCAACTAATATTTAGTCTTGCCTTTGCAAAGGGCTTCAAGGTTTCCTTACAAAAAGTATCATAGCACACAAGGAGGAGATGCCCCCTAGAGGGCTGAGGCAGTGTGTGCTCTGAACCTACTCTGGACTCCCCACATAGGAAGTGAGGTTCCTGATCTGGAAGCCTCTTCTGTTTCATCTCACTTGCTAGACAGTGGGCAACAACTCCTGACCTGGGGCCTGTCAGCCTTCTTGGCCAGAATTGCACCAATGGCCAGAGAAAGGCAGGGGAGGTGCCTGCAGCATCCCGTGGTGACAGAGGATGGCATGTTGCCCACAGGAGAGACACACACTTGGAACACCACCACCTTGGTCCTGTTTGGGCAAACAGGAATGATGAGGGTAAGTGGGCAGCGCTATGGTTTTCATTTCTCAAGGCAGTGTTCCATTCCCCTGCAGGGTACTGCTGTGCCCAGAACAATAACTGACCATTCTAGATGGCCCATCTTGACTTAAGGAAATCTCCCAGGGGGTGGATCTCAAGTTGCATCTCTATTCCTTACAGTCACCTCTGTGGTGACTATAAGCATTGTCTACTCCTTCATCTCCATTTCTTGCCTACAGCCCTTGGAAAATGGGGATAATGCTTTTGGAATGGTCAGAGACCTCTGCTACAATGGAACACTGCCAGGGCCCCTGGCTTCTGTTCAGTATCATGTACATAAAACACAGAATCTCTACCTAAAGCACTGTGAAAACCCATGAGAAATCTCCCTGGACTGGCAGGGACACTCTCCTTCTTCTGGATCTGTGCTCCATGCTCTGCTGTAAAAGAAACCAAGCTACTGGTCATCAGTCCTGACTTCCAACCTTCCATGTTCTCCTGTCACTCCCTGGCCTATATCTCCTGCCTTCTGACAAAAGTGGTGATCAGGGACATCTTCTGCAGATGGTGTTCCATGAGTCCTGTCTGGATCCTTTTCCTGATCAATTCTCACTCTTCTGACTCTGGAAGGCCATGTCAGGGAGGACCATTGTAACTGAGCTTGATACACTTGGTCTCTACTCTGCACTGGTCTGGATTCCTGCCCTCCAGCAGGTGTCAGAGTAGGTTGCAGAAGATGTCCAGGCAGATCAGGGACTACCTGTGGGTCAGGGAACTGTGCGTGGCCTGGAGGCACCCAAACTCCTTCCTGCAGTGGTTCTCACTAGAGATCAGTGTCCTCAGAGATAAGGAGCTCTCTTTCAAGTGTGCCAAGTTCCCGTGGGACATTAAATTGTACATGGCCATATCATTCACTTTCTGGATTCCCTAGATGCAGGAGTAGCCATTCCTGACCATTGAAAACACACCACTGGTGGGGCTAGCACAGATGCTGTAGGGTCACACACTACAAGTGTGTGCTAGAAATGCCTGTGGGTAACTAATGAATACTGCACTTAAACATCAGAAACTTTGTCCTGTTCCATCTCCAAGTGATGCAGGGAAACATATGGAACAAGAATTCCCAGACTTTTGCACAGGGTGCTGTTCCATGAGGCAGGTGGGAGGTGTCTCCCAAAACTGGCTTCATTGCTCCCTGGTGATGACTTCTTGAAACAGTGAACAAGACAGGTGGCTAATCAGCATCTGATTGTCACTGTGTGGTACCTGAGACAAATTCCTTCTCAGGTACCCTGAGGTGCACACAGCATGAGTGCCTGCCTTTGGCCCTGACACCAGGTTTCATAGGTGAGCATCCATATGAGTCACCTTCCACATAATGGCATAGCAGGCCATTCCTATATCCAGCAGGGGTGAGCCACCCTTTTTCCTATTTACCTCTTGAGACTACAGAGCACAGGAGGTATGAATAAATCTCCACAGGGAATAAGCTGGGCATCCCACATTCCCATGAGTGTTACCAGAGGCGAAGGGACCACAATCCTTCCAGTCTATGATCAGGAAGCTAAACATTAATTTACAGAGATAGCTCACTGTGCTTCCACACTAGGAATCCACGCAATGATAGCTCAAAACCTGGGGACTAGACACAAATGCCCCAATTTAACATGATGCTGCCTGCAGGACTGAATGGACAACTTCCCCTTCACCCAAGGCAAAGATGGGGAGAAACTACACCACTGGATTATAGTGGGCCCTGCAGGACAGCACTGTGTGTGATCACCACTAAGGTCTCTTCAACTGGAAGGCTCTCTCCCTCATGACCAGTGTGCCACCACCAGTCAAATGACAACCAAGAGGAATGAATTGCCTGCAGAGAGAAACCATCCCTGGTGCCATGACTGCTCCTGTGTCACAAGTGACCACATTCAGTTTCACTTTTCCTGCGAGATTCCTTAGGTCTTGTCCAAGTCTGTGTTCAGAAACTGAAAAATGCAGAGCTTGCAATTCAGTCACCTAACAATCCCTCTTCTCCTATAGACACAGAGCAGGAACAACAGGGAAAGTCATGGATCCTAAGCAGGATAATGTGTGCACTGACTATGACTTTGGAGCACAATGCTCTGAATGTATGGGCCTGATGGGGACACTAAAGCCTCAAGACTGAGGGGCAGGCCCAGGATTGAGCATACAGTAACATGGCAAGATGCTACTGTCCCCACAACCTACCTACTCGCAATTTTCACAGGTGTTCATCCCCAACACACATGGGACCTCAGCACCTATCACCAATCTTGACCTCCCTATTCAGAGCCTTGTAGGGGAGCAAGCAGTTTAAGAGCATGGAGAGGCCCCACATGGAAGCCCCTCCTTCAGACAGTTGTTCCTAAACCCTTCACCTGGGGAGGATGAGTGTGCAGCCCACTGTCAGTTCCTACAGGTCCTAGACAAAAGCCATGCAGACTTAGAGGGTGGGTATGGATCCAACCCAGGCCCACCTCCAACAGACCCTCAGAAGTGACCACCAGGAAAGGAGGACATGAGGCCCTTCCCGACACAACATGAGACCTGGCACCCAGTGAATGACAACCCATATTCACCTGGCTAGAGCCACATGGACCTAATGTTTTACTTGACAGAGACATCTTTGCCAAGTAAAACATTAAAAACTGTCAAAAGAAATACTAAACAGAATTATTTCCCTCTCTCCACCTTCTATTTAGAGTGGTATTTGTGAAGACATTATTTCTAGAAGAACTCAGACTTCCTTTAGGTAATTTCTCCTCAGGATTTCATGTTTTCAAGGTTTGGGAAATGTTTTGACACATGTTCATTCTTGTTCCACAGTTGTCTCAAAGATTGGATTTCTTCAAAATCCATCCAGATTTTCACTGGCTAATGAACACTTTCATGAGTACCAAACAGACCTGAGTATGCTGTGCCATGTGGCTTCCATATAAGCCTAAAAGGTATCAGCTCTCCTGAACTGACTCTTGATTCACGCAGCTACACCATAGTTTTTTTATTGAAGACTGAAGATTTCCACCCCACACCTGAACAGCTTATTCAATCCAGTGATGATTTCACTGCTGATCCTCAGAAGATGAAGGCACATCAGGACAACCAAATGCAGATGGTCTTATGCTCTAAGTGACTGATTGGTGGATGACAATGTACAATGTATGTAACATTGTTGCCCCCAGATTGATGTGTCTTGACATTTTGTTGTAGTTTTTCCTTTTAGTCCTTGAATAAATGGGTTTTTTAAAAAAGGATGCTAGGTTCACTTGAAATGAGACAAACTACCTACATCCATAGCACTGTGATGTGTCCTACCTTTCCTCCAAGTCCTCCAAAGCACCTCAGGAGAGAGGGCCCTATTCAGAAATGGGACCCTTTTAGCCCCAGTTACACCAGCCAAGGCTCTCTCATGGCATGTGGGATGATTCTAACATATCTAGCACATGAAGTATTAGAATGCTATCAGGAAAACATCACTAAACAAGCCACATGTCCTGGACAATCAAGCTAAAGAAACTGAGTTTATTGCCAGCCCAGGTACTTGCTGAACAACCCAGTAGAGACAAACCAGGACTTATGATTTTACTCAGCCCAGTACAGTATCTCTTATGGAAAAGATGGAGATCAAAAATCTACTAACACACAAAGACAGAATGGCATCTGCACAGCATAGGTTTTAACATCAACACCCTAATGGATGTCCTGACACTGGCTCCTTTGTGAAATATCTTCTCACCCTTCCATTCTTTTGTCTGCATCTTGGAGGTAGAAATCAGATAAAAAGCTGGAACAGAAGAGATTGGAAATCTTTCAGTGACTCTCAACTTTTTAGCTGTCCATCATTCCTGCTCCATCACCTCTGGTTAACTCTGAACCACTGAGAAATAGAGATGGATGCAGGTTTAAGCTTCCCTACCACTTTGACTTCTGCAGTTACACAAATTTGCAATTGGTGACTCAGGAGTGCATCTGGTTCAGAGTGACTGAGCATTCCCTGGAGATGGCTGGGAAGGGAATAGAGGTTTTTTCTAAATTGCACCCATTGCAGCACTTTGACTACACCATGTCACACAACTCAAATGTCAATTTTTCAAATGCTGACCACTTTGGTTTCTGCAGTGGTTGAAGCAGGAGTAGATCCACAGTCCCTGCTGGCAGAGTTTAATACACAGAATGCCGGTTCCTAGCTTCCTGGTGTCCTTTTAGCAATGGGTTCTGCCAGTCAAGAGAACCTGGAGGTTAATGAAGCCATGTTTCAAGCTTGATTCTTCCACGTGTGATGTGACATCTGCCTAGGTACTAAGCCCCAGACCTACATTTCTGCTAGAGAACATGGAAGCTCAGGAGATGAATTCCTCATGCCCAGCTGTACCCACAACACACCCGGGCTCACAAGCTTAGTCTCAAGCACTGACAAAGAGCAGAAATCAGGTGCCTGTAAAAGAGCCTGACTGTGTTTAATGTATTACCTTGATCAAGCACCCTGATTCCAAGCATTCCATGAGACATCCTGTTTTTATTTTTATACTGAAAGGGTGATAACACTGTGTATTTCCTTTTCCAAAGTGAAAATAACCCTTGGGAAATATCAAATTTTGGGTCACCACTACCATTCTCATTCTTACTGCCCAGGGCCTCTTCAGAAAATAAATCCATAGCATTTGGCAGTGAGAAGCAAGGGCCTCTTTAAACCTTCACCTGGGCTACAGCCCAGGAACACAAGTGCATTTATGTGTGGATTAACAGCTTGTTTTCATGATTCCAGCACTATCCATGTTATTTCAGTCTTTCTATTTTATTGTATCATGTTAGATATTGTGTGATGTGGGAATTAGCAAATGAAATGCCTTCACTGTTTGGCTAGGTTGATTCAACATTGTGAGACACGAGCTAGAGAAATTTCTCTACCTTCCTGGAAGGGGCAGGGAGATAACAGCTTACTACACCCTCCAAAATCCCAATGGCTACCTGAAGGCTAAGCTAGCACCTTCTCCAAATCAGACATTCACTATCAGTTGGGGACCTGTCAGATAGCTTTAGACATAAAAATAATTTACAGAAAGACTTCTGGTTACAAGTATCCCTCATTCTATTTAAGAATAAGTATTTGTCTAGGGAAATTTGACTATAATAATGAACATTCAAAACAAATTCAGATTTCTACAGCAATGGCACTTATCCCACCCCCAAAACCCCTGCACATGAAAGCAAAAATAATATCCTGGAGATACATGGAAAACAAGGTAAACACAGTCTTGGGAAAACAGAACTGCTTAAGAACAACTATGTTCTGGATGATTTCTCATCAGCACTCTTGTCATGTCAATGCCTCTTTCCATGTGTCAGTAGTGGCTCTAGCCTTGAAGCTCCACCCAGTAGACCACACCAGAACATCATAGTGGAATTTTCATACTACATGAAGCTGAATCCAATTTGCTGAGTCACAATCTCCCACTCTCCCAGAATCTTTCAGTTACATGAATTAGGTACATGAACAAATAGACTCATAAGTCCCCAAAGAGAAGGAAGCTGAATTCTTGTCCTTATTTGAGGTGACATGAGGCAAAAGTTCCAAGCACATGTGCCTGATGAATTAGTGCAGGCCTAAGTGACTGACTGCATGTTACTATCTAGGACATGAACGTTTCTCCCAGCACTGTTCAGATTTTTCTAGCCATGAATCATACTTAGGCTATCACTGTGATGAGACTGAAGGATTTAGACCACTGCCCCAAAAAGCTCTATCTTATGGTGATTTCATTGTGTTTGAGACCAAAGAGCCCAGATGTCCAATTACCATGACAATTTGGGGGACATTCATATTTCTTCACTTTGCAAGTTTCCTGTGTGAAATTTAAGATAAGGAGGCCATTTCCCTATCTTTTTCATGTCACATTTTGAGTCTCACTGGCCCCTCTGCCCTTACAAACTAAATAATTTACACCAATCAGAGTGCAACAGGAGAAGCTAGAGCAAAGTAGTTGTCAGCATGTTGGAGTATCATTTCCCACCCACAGTGCCAGGTTTACCCTCTAAGTATTGCTCATTCTAAACCACCATATTGATGACTCCTGAATCAAAATCCCAGGATCTATTCCCTGGGTGTGGAAGAGCTTGCTGCCTGGGCAACTCCAACTGTGAAAAGTCCCAGAAAAAACAAGTGATTGAACCAGCCCAGTTCTCTGTAGAGTGGTTATCTTTTTGTGAGAAATGCATCATGAGATGTTTGCAGCCTTAAGCTTTATGACATAGAAACCTTATGTCAACAAGTAGAGATGCCACAGTGTCACCTGAGTGTTACCCAAGACTGCTTGGAGTAAACTGCCTGGTGGCTTTTCCTCAAGAAGTTACTGTCATCTGATATTGCATTAAAGTTACTTCAGACTGAGCATCAGTCCAAATCTTTGAACTCTTAGAGAACTATACAAAAACATCTATGTGATATGATTGACCTATAGCTAAAGCATAAAACACACATTCATTGTTTGAGAACATTAGGTGCAATTTTGCATGAATTTAAAGTCGCCTTGCGCCAGCCTAGGTTTGACATAACATGAAAAGATCAGGGTAAGATTTAAAGTGGGAAATGAAGGACATCACATCCAGAGTCAGAAGTCTGAAACAATTGGAGAGAAACTGTAGCCTCGGTTGAGGAAACAGATCTTTAGTTAAGACAAGAACCAAGGTAGTTTTTCATAAGTATGACTACATTTTAGCAGCAACATTGCTGCCATTTCTGCACTCACTCAACCAAATATTCATCAATGATATTGCCACTGACATTTGGTGATCTGAATTGCTAGCATGAAATGAAAAGCATCTACTCGATATGGGGGTGGGTTCTAGAGTGGGCTGTTTCAGGCAAATACACCTTAAGAGACCTGCTGTATTCATCCCTAGCCCCATCATTTCCCCACATAATCTATCTCTCATACACACCTGTCTACACTTGAGAGTGCAAAACTGAGTAGTAGACATGGGTTACAAGGCTCTAATCACAGGATTTTTCATTGCCAACTAAACCATTGCTTCTTGGAGTCTACATTATCAATTACACTCCTCATGTATCTATCACAATCTATAGTCCAAGTCAATATTTTGGCTTATGTTAAACCTGGGCCTAAGAAATTGAAAGCTGGCAACATTGAAAAGCCCCAGGCCATTCATCTATTTTGGCAAAATGGAGCCCACTTTTCTCCACTTTTTCCAGACCAGCCACACATTCCAAAGTAGTTATCTTCTGGTTCTGGGAATGACACATTCCCTTTTGCAGAAGTGAAGTTGTGTGGTTAGCCATACTTGGTTTTGTAGGCTCATTATCCAACAGTTCATAAACCTAGCTTCTCTGAAGAGGTCTATGTGCATAATGCAAACACAGTGTCAATACATGCACCTATGTCTTATCCATAAGCAATGAGAGAATAATATCAGCACCTCCCTCTTGTTCTTGTCTCTGCCCTGGTGATTTGTCATTAACCTTGGATCCACCCTCTAAGTCAGATACAGAGGGGTAGAGAAGGCAGATCAAAGCAAATTTCAGAAAGTCAAGGTAATGGCAACTCTCAGAATCATGCTATAGAAATGAGGATTATAACTCATAGTTCTCTTGTAATAGAATTCCAAGGTAATATAATGTTAATAGACTAAGATTGGTTAAATATCAAGACTATAATATTTAACTTATGAAAAGTTAAAAGCTAGCATCACCCAAATGAACTTGCTTTCTCTCCTAGAGAGGGAATTAGTTAATTTTTGCTTCTACACCAGGTGGTTGTAACATGTCAAGTGTAATTATGAACTTGGTTTTATACCTGGAGAGTATGCTTTAAAGAAATTTGCCTGGTTGTGAAGTGGACAAGGAGTGAATTGTGATGCTTGCTTGTCAATTTGTTTAAATAACACCCATGTAAATGGTCTCAGCATAATTCTGGGTGTGGAAGATCTACCCTAGGGAGGAGCACCACCAGGATTCTATAAAAAGGGAATGAAGCTAAGGATTGGTCTGGTCCCATCAGGGGGGTTTCCAGTCTGCTTGCATAGTGGACATCATCTCCTGGTGTTCATCACACTCCTCAGCCTCCAGCATTGACCCTTCAGCCTCCTGACATGGGCTCACATGGGCCACTACATGGGGCTCTGTGTGTTTGACTGGATTTTTCAGATCCCCAGTGTACAGACAGCCTTTGTACTCTCCCACACCTGGCTCTCTGGCAGCCATTGGAAGTCAATCTTGTAAGTTTTATAGATTTGCTTACCTAGTAGCACATCTGTTTCTCTAGGCAATACTGACAGCTACAAGGAGAAAGGATCATCTCCCCAACCATAGGAGAAACAAGGGAGAGAGCTGAACTTATAGGAAGATGCTGTATTTGCCCCACAGCCTCTTGGGGTGACTGCACACAGTCTCCAGCTACCTTTTACTGAACCCAGTGGTCCTAAACATGAGGGCTTCCAAGAGCTGCAGGAACATGTCAGTCCAGTGCTCTGGCCCCAGTCTCATTACTGGTAGATCAGGAATTGAAAGATCATCTCTGCCACTCCAAGGGTGAGCACAACCCCAGGTTGGTCAGACTGCACACTCTGCAAAGGACTCAGCCCAGCAAGCCATGGGGAGATGCAGGAAGATCTCCTTGGAAATAAATAACAGGAAATCACCCATGAGGAACATTTAAATTCCACCTACACTCCACTGCTGCTTTTTTACACGAGCATAGCCAAAGCTTGACCATATTGGGAAGTAAAATCCCCTCATGCTCAATATTCTTTTGAAAAGAAACATTTTATCAACCTTCACTTCTCTGAGAGTGAAGATTGCAGGAAACAAAGAAGAATGTGAGAGAAGTCTGGGGAGGAACACATGGGAATTGCAATTTTCTACATAGAGCAGAACATTTTTTACATATTTCTGTACCAGGAAGAGCTCATAATGCATGCTGTGTAAAGAATTTACTTCATGTAGCAGTGAAGCTTCCTTCCTTGGCCTAGATTGCTGAATGCATTTTGATACACTTTTATATTTTGCTAGAAATTTTCATTATGTTGTTATAAGGCTCTTGCTCACCAGTCCGTATCTGCATCACTGAGCCTGAGGGGGAGAAAAAGCCAGTCACAGCCATTCCCAGCACCAGGCAATACCTATGGCCCCACTCTTTTTCCCTAATGGATAAATAAGGCTGTGACCAAGGATGGTGTCACTGCAGCAGGGGCCCACCAGGCATTGGCAGCAAGTACCACCAGGTCTAAACACAGGAGGCTAACAGAGTACTGAGGAGGAGATTCACCCATGGATAATAGTGCCTAGAGAGCCACCCAAAGCCTCCCTGTTGGGATCCTCACCCCCACACATCTCCCACATCTGTCCCCTGGTGACCACCTTAATTCACCTGAAAGCACAGCTTAGAACTCTACAGAAATAATTGGGTTAGGACCTCAGTGTCCAGGTAGATTCAACCTGCCCCTCCATTTGCACTGTGGGAGTGGGAGGCTAAGGTGCTATGGCTGGCATCTCAGGCTGACACGGACTCTGCTCTGGTATCCTAAAGAGTCTGAGGTCTACCTGGGCAGTTTCTCATGAACTTCCATATTGATGACAGTTTCATTTCTAAGATTGGGAACAAGGATCAAATGAGAAGCAAAAGCTAGAAATTTTACTATTTTATATAATTAAACTGAGAGCCCCTCCCACCACAGAAGCCCTGTGCTTTTCTGAAGGGGAAAGTGGGAGAGGTCAGGAAAGGTCACAAGCTCATCATCCCTACCTCCCTAGGTTTCCTGGATTCTTCATGAAGCCAAGCAACTTGGTGAAAAGAGGAGATGCCAAGACATACAAAGCAGGATAAGCAGCTCTGAGGAAAGAGACCAGAATCAGGGGCACCCCCTGTCTTGACATTTTATGTCCTGTGCCTGTCAGGAGTTCTTCAATCTTGGTGCTCTAGTACTGACTTTTCTTGGGTAAACTGTCCAGTGCTAAGATTTTTTTTTCTTGCTGTAAACTGGATATTCTAGGAGAGAGAAGGCAACAGAGGCAAGAATCTAAACCAGAAGGGGTTATCAGCTGGTGACAACTTAAAGTTATATTTACCCTGAAGAATAACTGGAACAACCTGAACCCAAGCAGCCACTCTTTGAAGGCTGATTTACATCGATAGCAAGAGGTGTGAAGAGACCCAAGTCTAGTACTGCAAGACTTAGCCCAACACACACAGTGGATGGGCCACCTGCAACATGTCCAAGACACACAGAAAGCCTTCCTGGGGAACACGTGGGCCATTCTGCACTCAGACCTTGCAATACAGAAACAAGCTATGATGTCTTAAGAGTAATGCCAGGGCAATTAGAGGGAATCAGTGATGATGGAAAAAGAAAGGGAAGAGAGCAATAGGGGAAAAGGGAATAAAAGGAAAAAAAAACTATAGAACTAGAGAGAACTGAAAACAAGGAGAGGTTTCCCAAGAACAGAGTAGGCAACAAGTCCCTCATGGACCCTCTTTGGGCAAATATTAAACTACACAATTTCACTTAACAATGTTCTTATGAGTTTAGGCTGCAAGACTGATTGATTAGTGGCTTTCTAAACAGAACAAGAATTATGATTTAAAACCTAAGTGTTGAAGCAGGAGCCTAATGAGACAGAAGAGCTAAACACCATGCACCAGTTCTCAGTCCCAGGGTTGCAGAGCATGGAGCATTGTCTACCTGCCCAGGAGAGGACACTGCAACTTAGGGAAATCATCACTGTGCCAATCACTGGGAGTAGACTTGCTTACATTGCACACATTGGGCCTTGGTACTAGAATCTCACAGGTCAATCATAGGCAGTGGATAGAACAATTCTTTCCCAGATAGGGGTGACCAGGTAAGTTTCCCTAGTGGACACTGGTCCTTACACCCAGCAAGGTGCTCCTAGCACCAGCTCAAGACAATTAGCTACATGCACCCAAGTGGGTAATTCAGAACCTTGTGCATCAGCCTTGAGGCCTACCAATAAGGGGCATACCAATAAGGTGGTCAGGTGCCACATGACACACTTCAGCAAAGGAGAAGATGGCAGGGAAAATGTTTCTGCCCAAGGTGATAAGCCCAGGGAGGCTGGGTGTGATCTGTGTTCTTTGGGCTGGTCTTCAGTGAACACAGGCCATCTAGCATGGCCAGACTCTCTATTCATGACACTACTACTCAGAGCTGTGGAGACCCAACTCTGCTAGGCTTCCCACATGCAGCCCCAGGTGAAAGGGGTCATGACAGGACCACAGCACTGCCACCTGCCTTGCAGGTGATCATAGAGACTTCTGTTTGAAGATGACAACTGGAAGAAGTGAGTGTTTAGTCCAGGAGGTGACTATTCCTTTGTACTACACCAAGTGCCTCCTGTAGTCTCAAGGCTCCCTCTGCTCTTCAGCAGGGAATTATTCTCCTGAGCAGAAAGTCATGCAAGGAGTGGAGCAACAGTTTAGAGCAGGGAGGAATAACCTGCAGAGAGGATGGAGTGGTGCAGCCACCCATTCCTATTTTTACCATCAGTATCATGTAAATTGAGGCAAGGCCAGCTGTTATTTCTCTTCTTCCTCCAACCCATCATTGTTTTACACAACATCATTTGGTTTATTATGAACTGGAGAATTCTGTGTTTATAAAATGAAACTCACAGGTTCTTTACAATACAGTAATTTTCCCACTCATACTGTTGTGCACAAGTGAGGGTTCTGGAGCAGGAGTTGACAAGTGATGAGTATCACCTAGATTATGTCCCAGCTCTTTCTGAGCATGGGGCACCCAGCTTTACCCCATGGGGCCAGATATTTATGACTCTCAGGGCCCTCTTCTAACACTGTGGTGTTTTTCAGCGTTGGAAGCTGAGGGTCTTTCTTTTTCATACACAGAGTCAGCCAACCACAGTGCATGGCTGCAAATTGAAAGTCCAACCCTCAGGAGGAAAACTCAGAACTAAATGATGATAAACAGGTGTTGGTGCAACCTGTCACAAATCTTGGGCTATTCAATGCCTTATACAGTATCAAGTGTGCAAGAGCATGGAGAGAGCTCAGATGCAGGACCCCCCTGCAGGCTGGTGATCCTGGACTGCTTCCCACTTCTGTTCAGTTAGTGTGAGTCTGCAATCCCATTGGCTCCCACAGTTCCATGAAAGCCCTGGACTGCTCTGCTATACAGACCCACAGCAAGGTTGCTGATGCAGCACAAGCCCATTCTCCAACAACCTCTTGGATGTCAGGACTGGCAAGGGAGTAACCTGGGCCACACTTTCCTGATCATAAGCCCTGAGCATTGCACTCTGCCTACCCAGCAAATGCTCGTTTCCCTTTGGACATGTAGGACTGTATGTCTTCAAAACCAATCTGAAGACATGTACTTCCTAGTCATGAAACAGCAGCAAAGAGATTTATGGGGCATCACTGCCCATTTTTATATCTCTTCAGGATCTGTAGGACTTATCAGTGTTCCTTCAGGTAATTCCAATTCCACTGCAATTTTACATCCTCAGAGAGGTGGGATGTTATTTTGACACTTCACCGTAAGTCTCATAATGGCATTCCTATAAGACAGTGGTATGTGCACTTGGATTAGTGAGTAGTTCATAAGCACCAAAGAATCCAAAGCTTATGGTGGCATGAAGCTTCAGCATAAGGCAACAGTGTCACCTTTCCTGAACTTCATAGTACAACACTTGGAAACAGGAATCCTTTAAGACTCAGCTGTCCACATTTCCTCTCTGGGTTCAGGATTACAGTACCCACGGTACTAAGTTCTTGGTGGAAACACTCATCTGATGCTCTTTGGTTTAGCCTAAACCTCCATGAAAAACTTGCACAAGAGACCCATTAAGTCTCCCATATAATTCACACACACCCTTAGTGGAATGGGGGAGTCCCTGTTCAGGATAGGACTGCTACTACCTTGGCTAAAACTCAGACTACAGGCACATTTCAATTTCTCCATAGCATGAAGAATTAGAACTGATGAGGAAAAATTCATGAACTAAGCCTGAATCTCAATTCTGGAAACATGTCTATAGTCTATGGTGTGACTCCCATGGGGACAAAATTACTATCATTTTGGACCAAGTTGATGTGTGAGCACCACACTGGAGCAACTACAATTGTTCCTGCAGTGTTGGCCTCACTGTTTTCTCAGATGGGGCATACATGGATAAGCAGCCTAAGAAGGGACAATGGCTTCCCACTGGCAACTTGGAAGGACAGCCGTTCTCATGAGGACCTGCTCAGCACACACTGATAAGTTGTTAGTGTCCATGGATTTTGACAGGCTCAGAGGAACATTAAGAAGCTGGCCACTCCCCATGAAGCTGTACTAGGATTTCAGCAACACTGATAGCTGGGTTCTGCTCAATGTGGGCTCTAGGTGTTCCCCAGATCTCTGTTTAGGTACCAAGTAACTAATGACCAATAGTGAAGCTAGAGATGCTCAGAGCTCTGCAATCCATCCTTCATTAGTAACTGGATATGGGATTTTAATGCAGAGTGTCACCAGTGGTCCCACTTCTAGACCTCATATTAGGCAACGCCACATGCACTGCAGTGAACTGGGAGTAAAGGGTAGAAAGTATGGGCTGAACTGTGGATTTGGAACATGGAAAGACCCTTCCAATGAAGACCCTGGATGCTGGAATTTTGGAACAATGCAAAAAGTAACACTTTTACTCACAATTGTTATCATCCAGGATTTTTCAGCCTCCTAATAAGGATGTGGACAGGACATTGTCATGGTCTTCAGGACTTAGACTGGATCCTGTGCATATCCAGCCCAGAGACAGCTGTTTTACACTTTTATAGCTGACTCTAGTAAGCACTGACTAACACATCATGGAACTGACGTTGAGAAAGATCTCTTGATTCCATATCCTTACAGAGAAGTGGATAAAGGGATTTAGGTAGAAGTAAACAAGTGTTCTGTATTTTTGTCCAGGATGCACTGAAGTTTTTTCATATCTAATTATGCTAGGTGTTGCCTAGGGCACAAATTAGAAGGCAAGGCACTATAGTTAGTCATTGGTTATGGCCCATGACACTGAGATGCAAATCTAGCCATCTCTCTGGACCACACCAGCAAGATCAGGAATGTTCACCAAGATTTCTCTGCTTACCATGGTTCCTTTGAAAGTAGCATTCAGCTAGATCTTCAGGGTTTAGATTCCCTGTCACTGTATGTGCATTTCCAGATATCTTGCCACTAACCCAAAACACTTGGTAGTATATTAGAAATGAAAAGCATAAAATTTAGAGCAACTTGATACAGGTGTCTCTATTAGTAGTTCTCATTTAGGTAATTAGGACATAACTTATGTTTAGCACATAGATTTCTGAAAGTCACCCCTAGCATACATTAATTGCAGCCTATCTTGCAGGAGTGGAATACAATGTAAATAAAAGTTTGCATGAGAAAACAAATGGATGAAGACCAGAAACATCTTCAGAAAGCACAGTACCTGGCTTGAATATATTCTCTGTGACAAAAAGGACAACCTGAGTGACACGGACTGATCCTGCCTGCCATTACCTTCAAAATCCAGAAATGACAAGTCTTCAACAGGTCACAGGTGAGGTCCATGGGATGAGAAAAATGGATGCTCTTAGATGTCATGTCTTACTTGACAACTACTTTGGACTATTCAAATTATATTTCAACTTGACTTCCCTCCAATGATTTTATCTCCCAGAATTTAGTGCAGCCAAGAGAGAAACTTCCACTTATGAGGAGCTGTCCACTTAGCTCCTTGGGAGTCTTGCATGATACAGTTTCCTGTCCCACAATAATTTGTTATGCCTTTCACTGAGCACCACTTTCCACATGAGCACTTGTAAGTGCAGTGAGGATAGGGCCACCCAGGTTATGTCCTGCTGTCTCAGACTGGCAGATTAAGAAAGAACAAATGCATAGCCTTACTGCCAGGTGGAGAAGACTGGGCACAGTCCCAGCCTGGCCTCACTGTCCACTCAGGAGGACACACTGGGGCCAATGGCCCCGAAGGGAACTCTCCTTTGTGTGTGCAAAGGCTGGGACAGAAGAAGGCACAAGGGACTCTGAAAGGGGTGCTTAAACATAAACTTTTCCCCTAGAGAGCTCATTTTTACAAATGCATGCTCATATTAGGAATTTGAGAAGTAGTAGGACTTCAACTTCATGGGAAATTTATAGTTCATACCATGGTGCACTCATGGTAGTTTTTCCCTCCATTCTCAGAGAGTTAAGGTTGACTATAAAAAATTCTTTACCAGAGAACTCCAGGGAAGAACACATGGCAATCCCCAGTTCACCCCACTCTCAGTCCAAGCTCAAGGGCACACTGGGCAGCTGGCCAACCAAGTTGCTTTAGCCAGATCCTCCTGCTGTCCAAGGCCCTCTAGGACCCCTGCATTTCTCCAAGACCTTTGCACCTGCATCATGGGGAGATTATGTGGACCTGGTATCAAACCTAGCTTATGCCATCTTGGACCTTGGGGTGCTGGGAAAACAAGAAGCTGCCAGCATGCTGCCCAGGTAAGTGGCTGTGGCCTGGCAAGCCACAGCACCTGCAGCCACCCCATGGCAAGAAACGTATCAGCATTTCCTGAGATCCTAGATGCACCATGTGGGAACTTGGAGTGCTAGGAAAACAGGCAGCCAGTTCACCCCTTTGGTGGGCAGGTCTGAGCCTACCTGGGCACAGGCTAAGAATCAACCACTATGAGCATCAGAACCTTGGACTACAGTGGATTACTGTGTTAGCTGGATGAGAGACTCAGGAACTCCTCACCCAAACAGACGTCAACAGGCTCCAGTCAGTGTGGTGTCAGACATTGTATCTCAGTGTAAAAAGTAACTAAGACAGCCTTGGGCACTGATCACATGCTCTGGCAGAATCCCAGTGCACGGAAAGAGACTTTGAGCCTGCTCCCAGGGCATAAGACCATGCCCTGTGTTGGAGACCACACCAAGGTGCACACAGGGATGGGGCCTACCTGGGCCATGCCCAGTGAACCCAAAGCAGTGAACAGAACCCAGAATCCTGCCTCAGGCCCTGATCCATGCTCTGGAAGAATCCCAGTGCACAGAAAAAAACCTTGGAACTTCGCTCCCAGGTGGCAAAACTTGGACTAAGGTGGATTATATGTGTCAGTGTGGTGGGTATACCCCTAAAATAGAGGTGTACAGTGGGTAAATAGAGCCAGTAGTAAAGCCCCTTTCAACTAGCTGTAAGACTTGATGAGTCTGAAAAGTGTGTGGATGACTCCCTCCTACACACAGAAAACACCAGGCAGAGTGAAAATGGCAAAACAAGGAAGCACAATGCAGTCTGAAACATCTAGTCCAAACATCTAGGAGCAAGTACAGCAGATACTGAAATAGAGGACCCCAAAAGTAACAAACTGGAAATCTCTGCAAAGATAGTGACTGAAATAAAAAAAGAAATCCATGAGGCTATAGAGGAAATCAAATTAGAAGTAGTCTCCCATGTAAACACAGAAATAATGACCTTAGTAAAGGAGTTGCTGAGTGCAGCTAAAGAAGAAATAGACAAAAGTACAGGATTATGGGAAACTGATTGAAACCCTGAATGAACAATATAGAAAAAAAGCAGAATTCATGAAACAAACTCAAAGAGACATCCAAGACACAAAAAATTCTATTCAAAGCTTGCAAAACTGCTTAAATGAAGCTGAGGGTAGGATTTTGGACTCTGAGGACAAGATTGCTATTAGTGATCATGAAAGGATAGAACTTTTAAAAATAACAAAGCAGCATGGAGTGACAATCCAACAGCTTCAAGATGATGCCAAGAGAAAAAATATAAGATTAATAGGCATCAGTGAAGAGGCAGGAGTCAATGCAAATGACATAGCAAAAATATTAACAGAAGTAATAGAAGAAAATTTCCCAAACATGGGAAAAAAAGCTGATATGCAGATAAGTGAGGCATATAGAGCCTCAAACAGTCACAATCAACATAAATCCACACCCATACACATAATAATTAAGATCTCAGACATGCAACATAAAAATCAAATAATAAAAGCTGTTAGAGAAAAGACATAACTCACCTATCAAGGAAAGCCCATTAGATTCACAGCAGACTTTTCAGCATAAACTCTCAAGGCAAGAAGAGTTTGGAGTGAGGTATTTCAAGCCAAGAAAGAAAACAACTTTTAATCCAGACTGATGTACCCAGAAAAGCTTTCATTCAAATTTAATGGAAAAACAAGATACTTCCATAACAAAAGACAATTGAAGAAATTCACATGGATCAAACTAACACTAGAAAGAGTACTGAAAGACATACTAGACAGAGGTAAAAATGACCACAACCCACAGAACAACAACAAAAAGAAACTAACAGATAGGACAAGCAATTAAACAAAGGGAAAAGCAGAAAGCTAACAACTGGAACATAACATGGCAAAGTCAAGCCAGTACATATCAATGATATCCATAAATGTAAATGGCCTCAATTCACCTATAAAAAGAAATAGATTGACAGAATGGATCAAGAAACATGATCTCACACTATGTTGTATACAAGAAACACATCTGACCCAAAAGAAAACTTATAGATTAAAAGTCAAAGGATGGAAAACAGTATTCCATGCAACAGGAACCCAGAAAAAAGCAGGGGTAACCATTCTATTTGGCAGACAACATGAACTTCAAACATAAAATTATTAAAAGAGGTAAAGAAAGTTACTACATTAATGGAAAAATTCAAGAGGAAGAACTAACAATTATAAATATATATGCACAAAACACAGGAGCACCTAACTACATAAAAGAGATACTAATGGACATGAAAAACCAAATACAAAAGAACACAATTATAACAGGGGATCTTAACAGTCCATTGTCACAAAGAAATAGATCAACTAGACAAAGAATCAGCAAAGAAATATACCTATGAGCAATTGGAATTAGTAGATGTTGACATAGTGTTCCACCCAACCACATCAGAATACACATTCTTCTCAGCAGTGCACAGGACATTCTCCAAAATAGACCATATATTATCCCATAAAACATTCTTAACTAAGTACAAATTATTGAAATCATCTCATGCATAATATCTGACTATAGCACACTGAAA
>PVLA01016454.1:0-20662 GCA_004027455.1 Hydrochoerus hydrochaeris
GATGCTAGAATTCTCAGCTACTCAAAAAGCCAAGGCAGGACAATTGTAAGTTCAAGGTCAGCCTGGGAAATGTAATGAGATGCTGTCTCAAAATGAATAAATACAAATGGCTGTGCATGCAGGTTAGCTTTCCCTAGGCTCAGTCCTCCATATCACAACAAGGTGGTGGTGGATGAGTACAAAACCAGAAATATTCCTAAAATGTGTGACATCCTAAAAGAAAACATGGCACTTCAAAAGTATCAGTGTAGCTGCATGTGGTGGCACACACCTGGGTCCCAGCACTCTGGGAGGCTGAAGCAGGAGGTTTACAAATTCTGGTCCTGCTGAGTAATGTGGTCAGTAGCAAGACCCTGTGGCAAAATTGTGAGAAGGGCTGGGTATGTACTTTAGAGAGAAGCCTGTTGGTTCCATCTCTAGTGCCAAAAGGGAAAAATAATCAATGTAGGCTGCATGATCACATCAGTCTGTAATCAGAGGTCCTCTGGAAGCTGAAGAGAAACACTCCAAGGTTAAGGCCAGCCTAGGCAACTTAGACTATGTGTTAAAATAAAATTATTTGCTCTGCTCTGTAGCTGCCACAAGGGGAGCAACTTTTCCTCCATCATGGCCCTCTGCCACGCTGTTTCTTCTTTGGAGCAGCTGAAACTAGCCAGAAAGTGCTCATCCCTATTGTGGTGGTGCACTAATATGAAGTGCCCTGAATCATTAAAAAATAGTCATCTAGGGCAAGGGGTATAGTTCAGTGGCTCAAGCACATGCCTGGTAAGTGCAAGATTGTAAATCAATACCTGGTACCAAAAAAAGTCATTTACCAGACTTCTGCACCTACTGTGGGATTCAGGATGAGATAGCTGGAGCTTCTGCATGCATTTTGTGGCCTACTCAATGACAACAATTATAAAAATGAAAAGTAAACATGCTAAGAAATCTGGAATTGTTTTTATTGTTTTTTTCTCTTTAAATTAAAAAAACAAGAAAAAGAAAAATCCCTGGGTCTTTGATGTTTTTATGGAATAACAGAAACAAGACAGTTTGCAACTAGTCTTTATACTCTTTGGGATATGAAAAAAATAAATCTCTATCTCAACCACTGTTAGTTGGGTTTTCTGTTACTTGCAATTGATAGCATTATTAACTAAATATAGATAGGAGTGTGTTCCCAGAAAATCTTTTTTTTTTACTTCATTAATGAACATATCTATAGAAAAATGAATTGGCCTTCAGAATTTGTAAGTTCTGACTCTGTGGAACTTGCCTTAGTGGTACCAACATGCATCAATGCATCAATAAGCATCAGTGATGCCAAGATGCACATAAACAGATTACGCTTCTTCATTAATCATTTTCTCATAAACTTCCTCAGGATAGCTTGTTTAATAAAGCATGTTATTCTCTCTTCTTGCAAAAATATTTAAAGATCACCAGGTATGGTTGTACATGCCTGTAATTACAGCACTCAAGAGGCTGAGGCAGGAACATCACCAGGAGTTCCAGGCCAACCTGGGCTACATGTGAGTTCAAGGCCAGCCTGGAATACATACCAAGACCCTGTTTTGAAGCACCAAAATAAACAAATAAATAAAAAATTTTAAAATGGGCCAAGGGTGGAGCTCAATGTAAGGCTTTGGTTTCAGTCCCCATACAATAAAGAAATAAAAAGAAACACACAGCCATCTTCAATGGTTTTTAGAATGAAAGCAGCCATGCTCCATTTTGAAACAATATGGAGAATTGTAGTTTTCTACACAAAGTAAATAGTATTTCACATTTTTATTTCAAATATTCTCAGTTCAGATAATCATATTATGGTTTTATCAGGACAATGTCCCTTTTCTTTTCCTTTTTGAGGTGTGAGTGGTTCGAGGTGAGACACAGAAGATTGAACCTAGGGCCTCATACATGCCAAGCACATCCTCTACCATTGAGTTGTAGCCCATAAGCCAGTCCTTAGCTTCAAGAAATGTGAGCACGGCATGGTGGTCCACAACTGCATTAACAGCACTTGGGAGACTGAAGCAGGAAGATTGCTGTGAGTTTGAGCCAGCCTAGGCTACATAGTGAATTTGAGGCCAGGCTGAAATTTATAATGAGACCCCACCCCCAAAAAAACAAAAAAAAGAATACCAATTATCTTACAGTGGAACATCACAGCTGCAATTTATTTTAAATGTTTTAACAGTTCACTATAAAATGTGCTAGAGGGGGGAACAAAAATACATAAAATGCCAAATATAAATGAATGTACTATAACAGGTATTCATTGTTATAAATGTTCAAATTACCTGTAGGTTTAACAATTTACAAAAGAAAAAATGTGAGGAAAACAACCCAACAACCTTATTAGTGGTGAATTTAATTATTCAGAGTCATGCACTGAGGATACAGGTCAGTGGTAGGGCTCTTGTCCAGCACACACACAGAACTGTGTATAGGAGTCTAACAAAGTCTCCACTGTTTTTTTCTTTCTGGAGGCTCCATGTTTATTTTGGAGACAGGGTCTCACTCTGCAGACTGGTCTTGAACTCACTATGCAAACCAAGCCAGCGTCTAACTTGGGGTGATCTTCCTGCCTCAGCCTTCTCAGTACTGGGAGTACAGGTGTGTAGTCACCAGTTTTTGAAACTCTGTGGTGTAGCTGGCTAAGAACTTCAGGTAAAGGAAAAGACTAAGCATTGCTTCACTTAGTAGAAACATTTGAGGTCTATGACAGTTTATGCACATAAAAAATACTCCTACTGTAGCCCCTAGCAAATGATCTTTATCTTACATCATGTGGCAAAAATCAATATAGGACTCACAAAGCCAAAGTGGAGTTCCTTGCATGACAAAAGTTAGGAGAAATGCTCCCAGGGCTCACCAAAAGGGATTGGAATGTCAGGTCCTTGAGCCTAGGGTATGCATGCTGGATTCCACATATTAGACTCAGGAAAATGTTTTCTTCTCTAAAAAATACTCAGAGTTTCTTGGGGGGGGATTTTTGTTTTATTTTTATGTTTGTTTATTTTTTTGGTTTTATGAATGGCTGGGTGGAACCCATGGTCTCATTCATGCTAGGTAAGGGCTCTACAAGGAGCTGCTCCCCAATGCTCTGGGAGGCTTTGCAGGTTGGGTGTCCAGGGATCTGGGGTGATGGAGTGGGGCACAGGAATTGAGATCACAGCATTGCCACTCCATCACCTCAGCTTCTTGAGGGGACCCAGGCCTCGAGTTGCCATTGGGATCAGGCAGCAGAGGGGGGGACCTGCAGCTCCAGCGATGGACCTGTCCTTTGTAGCCTCCCAGCTACACAGGAACACCCTCCTGCATGTGAGTATCTCAAATAAAGAACCCATGGGGCCACCAAGGCAAAGTGACCCTTTGACCCCGCAGCCAGAGGCTGAAGGTACCATGGTCATTGCAATGGCACTTCTGTTCTCTATTGGTTTTGCCTAGAACGGGGGAGAGGTGCAAACTCTGTTTTCTTTTGATGAATGGGACCTTCAGACTGGTAGGCTGCTGGGGTGGACAGAAAACTGGCAGAGGAGAGGAGTGAGCTTTAAGATAGAAATAGCTGCAGGAAATTCTACAGTAGGGGGACACGGGGCATCCAATGGGGCAGGGCTGTGGGGAAGGGAAGGGAAGGGAAGTCTCCAGCTAACACCCAGAAATGCTTTTCACCAGAAGCAAAGTTACAGTGTCATAAAGTCACACCTGAATGTGAAGGAAATGTCCAGAATGCCCAGTAGCCAAAAGTTATGTTCATATGTGACTTGTGAGTCAGACAGTGCTGTGAAGCACTTGAAAACTGAGGCAGGTTATAAGATAAACTCAGATTTGGAAGACTTGGTTTTAAAATTTTAAAAACGTAGAGAATGTAAAATATTCAACTAAAAGAATCAATCACATGTTACATAAAAATCAAAGTTTTTTCATGTGCCCATCACCTAGTTCCTGATCATTATAGAGCCAGACTTGTAAACTGGTCCAGAATCAAAGTGTAAAATACAGTGCCAAGTATACAGCTCTGAGGACAGGACATACCAGTTCAGGACAGACAGACAGACATGCTGATGACCAGGAATGACCCCTAGAAACACATGCTGAAACCCTAGGGGGTGTGGCTCAGTGGTAGAACACTTGTCTAGGTAGCCAAGTCCCTGGGTTCCACCTCCAGTGCTGAAAAATGAAAACAAAAAATAAGGAAGCCCCAAGACACAGATAGACCTAGGCTGGCCACAACTGAGTCAGTGGAACCTGCTGAATAGGGGTGTGAATTTTATCTGCAATCTGCTGTGGGGGAGGGGAGTTACTGCAGATTCTGTGCAGAATTTCACACTGAACTACATTCACAGGTCATTTTAATTTCATCTTAAGATGTAACTAAGTTATCAGGATGCCCAGGCTGAGCTCAAACTTGCAATCCTTCTGCCTCAGGCTCCCAGAGTGCTGGGAATACAGGTGTGTGCCACCACACACAGTTCCCTAAATTCTTTTACAAGGACAGGTCTCTTGTTTCCTTTCCTTTTGTTTATTGCTGACTTTTTGTGTGGGGGTTCCTTGATGTGTCTGTGTGTGTGTGTGTGTGTGTGTGTGCACTTACGTGTGCAGGGGATAGAACCTAGTCTTACAGAGGCCAAGCACGTTTTTTACCACTGAGCTATACACCTAGCTTCTTGGAAAATATTTTGAAAAACATATTGACATTTTGCACCAAATGTCAATATATTTACAGCTTATATAACAAAATCTATGCTCATTAAGACAAGTATTATTTATAGCAGGTTGATTTGAAAATATCTTTCAGGGAAGACAAAAACCAAATCACCCTCAAGGAAGGAAAATTAAATTATCCTTGTTTAAAGAAGTATTCTTTGGCAAAATAAAGCAATTCTTTACAGATCATAATAGTTTTCTATGGTTGCCACTACCTTAAAATAACACACTGATCTGGGGATGTGGGTCCATAGTAGAAGACTTTCCTAGCACGTGGGAGGCTTTGGATTTGATGCTCAGTGCTACAAACAAAACAGCAATGTATTCACAGTTTCTATAGACTATAAATGTGGGCACAGTTCAGCCAAATTCTCTGCTAAAGATACCATGAGGCTAAAATTAAACACTGAACAAGCTACAATCTCATCTTTTCTGTCTCCTTTCCATTGCAGTGCTGGGTCAAATCCAGGGCTTTTTGTGTGCTAGGCAAACATTCTGACATTGAGCTACACCCCAACCCCAAATTCTAAACCTGAGGCTCAAATAATAAAGGATTTCTTTCTTATCTCCCTCAGAGAGTTGGAAAAATTTATTTCTGTGTAGCTGTGGAATTCTGAGCTGCTTATTTCATCAAAGCCAGCAACAAATGCTGGGAAAGATGGGGCATGCCTTTAATGCCAGCTACTGTCTGATACAGGAGGATAGGGGCTGGTCTGCACAGCAAAATGAGATCAAGTTTCCAAGGGGGTAACAAAAGCTAGCAACAGATAGAGTGAACTTGCTGCATTAAAATCTCTGAACCCTACACCCACATTGCAGGGCTCACTCAATTGGGTCAGGCCCTTCTCAGGATGGTCCCCTGTGTGATTAATTCAGAGTCTAATGATTAGGAATCTTAATGTCATCTGTAAAAGTCTTTGTTTTTGCCATATAATGTAACCAAAGGTGTGACATCCATCACTTTTGTCCTATTCTCTTTATTACAAAGAAGTATTAAAACTCACTTACAGATCAGGTGTGGTGGCTCATGCCTATAATCTCAGCACTTGGGAGGCTGATGCAGGAGGACCTTGTGAATTGAAGGCCAACCTTGACTGCAAAGTGAGCTCAAAACCAGCCTAACCTACATACCAAGACCCTGTCTCAGAAAGACTAAATAAATAAATAAGTAAAACCCACCTACATTCAGCAAGATGAGAGTATACAAAATGTATCAGAGAAAACCAGTCATGTAATCATCTCCCAATTGTGCCTTCTATTCAGATGTATGGAGTTAGATAGATAAATCTCATAAATATAATGTTGCATAAGGAAACATAGATCTGGACATTGTGGTACACATTTGTAATCCCAGCACTCAGAAGGCTGAGGTAGGAGAATCACATGATTTTGAGGCCAGCCTGGACTACATGGTGAATTCAAGACCAGCCTGGACTGCCCAGGGAGAGAGACCCTCCCTCCAAAAAACCTCAAACCAAAACAATTCAAAGTATATGAAAACCAGACATTGAAAGCCCTGTTATTTATTAATTGACAAGGTTTCAGTATGTTGCCCAGGTTGATTTGAAATGACTGGAATCAAACAGTACTCCTGCCTCAGCTTCCTGAGCAGTTAGACCTACACAAAGCACATCAAGTCCAGCTTATATGATTTTTTAAAATTAATTTTTGCAAAGTAGGCAAAATCATTTCCAGTTTGGGGAAAGGTGAAGGAAGCACAATTTTCCAAGTCAGTCTCACTGAACTCAGAAAATGTGGGAGAAATCTAGATGTGGTGGTATTCACCTCTAATCCTAGCATACTGGGAAGCTGAGATAAGAGGTTCACAAATTCCAGGAAAACCAGAGCAACTTAGTGGCTTAGTGAGACCTTGTCTCAAAATAAAATCAAAAGGATTAGGAATGTAAATCAGTGTGAATGCATTGGGTTTCATCCCCAGTATGACACACACACACACACACACACACACACAAAGAAAGAAAGAAAGAAACAGAAAGAAAGAAAGAAACGAAAGAAAGAAAGAGAAAAGAAAGAAAGAGAAAGTATAAATCATGGACAGATTATACACAGCTAAGTAGGGCATGGTGGTGCACAAATGTAATCCCAGCACCTGGGAGGCTGAGGCAAGAACATTGCTGTGAGTTTGGGCTCAGCCTGGGCTACATATTGAAAACAAGGTAGGCCAGAACTTCACACTGAAACCCTATCACAAATAAACAAACAAGAATACATGGAGTAGGGAGCCAGGGATATAGCTCAGTGGCACAGTACCTGTCTGGCAAGTGGGTGCCCTTAAAACCATGGGAGTTCAGCAGGATACAGTGCAGGCAGGGATGTCCTGGGTGCTCCCTTGACTGGCCCTTTATAGTACCAAAGTTGTTAATAGGAACCTGTGGGCCTTGGGTTAGGTCCTGACCTCCCAACCCTATAGAATGTGCACCTCAACCTAACATGGCAGCTGCAGATGTGTGATTAGTCACACCTCATTTAGTTTTATGTGATGATTGGTGCAAAAACAAGCTGGCCAATACAGTTGGCCCATTTGGTTTACAACATTCAAAGCTTCTGTATCATGCCTACTGATTGGTCCAAACTTGGCTCCTGTGCTTGAATGGAATTCAAGCTCACTGTGAGGGTCAGGGTAGACTTCTTCCAGGGTGGATGGGGTCTGCAGGACAACTCATGTTATGGGCCTTGATGGAAAGCTGTGGCTTCTTGGAAAATGGCAGAAAGAAACAGGAAACTTTCTAAAGGGCTGACTGTCTAGCACAGCTTATTTGTCTTGGGAAAGTCAGGATGTTAGTGCTGGGCCCTGTCCCTCCCTATGCCAGAGACCAGACCATTGCTGCTTCTCTGTGTGAACCTGACCAAGAGGACATCGGCCGTGGTGTGCGGGCCACTCCCCTCCATGCGGGTCCCTTCAAGGCTCCATTTGTTCATACAGGCTGGGACTGTAGTCTGCACTTGGGCTCTGCGTCAGCTCCGGGCTTCTGGATGTAGTTCGGAGCTGCATCTGAGAAGGCTATGGAGCCACTGCAGAGAAGCATGGAGTGGCCAGGCTCCTACTGGTGCCCACGTTTCTGGAAGAGGCTCCCTAGCCATGGGAGCTGCAGAGCTGCAATTGCCTTGCAGTGCTCCCCCTCCGTGCCCCTCCTCAGCCTTTGGCACCTTCTGCATGTCCACACTGCTCAGCCCCAGCCCTCGCAGACCGCTTGACCCTCTGGACCCTCAAAGTTGCCACCTGCAAGAGGAATGCTGGCTCTTCACTTTCAGCCTGGCCAGCATGGACCTGGTGTAGGCACCAGATAAATCTAGAGCTGTGCTGGCACTCAGGGCTGTACCCAGATTTTCTTCATTCACAGAGAGATGAGTGACTGTGAGAATGTACCATCCATGCCTTGCTGTGTTGAACTCCACTAGATAATGGTAAGGTATATAATCTTCTTGATTTATTGCATTCTTCTTGCCAGTATCTTAGGAAATTTTTTGTGTTAACATTCATTGGGGAGATTGAGCTATAGTTCTCTTTTTGTTTGGGGGTTTTGTGTGGTTTTGGTATCTTCGTGCTTCTAGGAATGACTTCAGGATTATTGCATCCCTTTCACGTACATAAAAGAGTTTGAGGAATATTGGCATCATTTCTCCAAATGTCTTATAGAATTCAGTTGTGTATCCATCAGAAGCTCTGCTTTTATTTGTTGGTAAATTCTTAATTATATCTTCAATTTCTTTGACTGACACTGGGTTATGTAGAATTTTTAAATCTTCTTGATTCAGTTTTGGCAATTCCTATGTGTGTAAGAGTCTGTTTCTTGTGTTTTCCATCTTCTCAGTGTACAGGATCTCAAAGTAGGTGTTGATGGTCTGCTGGATTTCCCCAGGATTTGTTGTAATTTCACCTTTTTCATTCCTAACTGTATAGATTTCAGTCTGTTTTTTCCTCTTTTTGATATAGTTGGTAAAGGGTTTATCAATTTTGTTTAGTCTTTCAAAAAAGAATTTCCATTCACTGATTCTTTTTATTTTATTTTTCTAGATTGCACTTATTTTTTCTTTCATCTTTATAATTTCTTTCCTCATTCAAGATTTGTGTTTCACTTGTTCATCTTGTTCTAGACATTTGATGTCTAACATAGGATTGTTCAATTAAATGTGTTCTGTTTTCAGGATGCGAAAATTTAGTGCTATAACCTTCCACCTTACGAGTGCTTTCATTGTGTTCCCTATGTTGTATCGGATGTTGTATTGGATTTACCATTTAATTGTAAATACTCTTGTGTTTCTTTTAATTTCATGTGTGTCCCATTGTTTGTTCTGGAGAGTTTTGTTTAATTTCCAGCTCTTTATGTATTTTTTTTCTTTTTCTGCTTTTGATTACCAATTTAATTGCCCTATGGTTATGGTATATGCAGTGGAACACTTTCAATTACTTTGTATTTTCTTAAGAATATTCTATAGGTTAACGTGTGATCTATTTTGGAAAATATCCTACATGAATCTCAGAAGAATGTGGGGCATGTGTATTGTTATGTGGGGTGGAACACTCTGTAGATATCTACTGAATTTACTTTTTTACAGATATGGTTTTATTCTGATATTTCTTTCTTGAGTTATTGAGTATTTGATGGTCTGTTTGTGACAATGGAATATTGTCACCTATTAGAATTGTGTTTCTGCTTATTGGATTTTCCATGTCCATTAATATTTGCTTTTGTTGGTTGCACCAGAGTTTGGTTCATATCTATAATGTGATTGTAATCTGTCCTTCATGAATTTTTCTCTTAGGTAGTATGTAGTGATCTTTGTATTTTTTGATCAGCCTTGGCCTGAAGTTCACATCATTTGCAATTAGAATTGCTACCCTGGCTTTTTTCTGTGTTTCTTTTAGAAGAAGTATTCTTCTCCACTCTTTGACTTTCCATCTATGAAGTTCTTTTTGACTAAATTCTGTGTATTGCATGCAGCCTCTTGTTGAATCTTCTGCTTTTTGATCCATTCTTCCAGGCTGTTTCTTTTGCTTGGTAAATTGAGACCATTAACTTTGATGATTATAACTGGTTTGTATTGATTTTTCCTTGCCATGTTATTTTCATGTTGTTGGTATCCTGTCTTTGCCTTCTTTTTAATTGCTTGCCCTGCCATATGGCAGTGTTCTTGGGAGTGTGGTCTTCTGTGCTGGATTGAAAACTGATGGTCAATTTAAACATCAGGTGAATGAAATCAGTGTGGTGCTGAGTGTAGATGGCCCACCTGAGGATTGTGGCCAGCATAAAATGAGACCTGGAGAGGAAGAATACTGTCTTTGTTGGAGCTGTTGGTTCTTTTGGAACTGTTGGCTCTCCTGATGGAGCTTGTCATGTTGGCTTCCCCTGATATGATTTTATCCTGTGGTAGGGAATTTTATCAGGGATATAGTGAAAAACAGAAAGCTAGAAGAATAGAAGTCTGATATGAACTCAGCTATTATCCTTGGAGGAGCTTGGCACCTGTTGCCGACAATGGCTGTGGTTCAGATTTGGAGAGCTCTTGTCCATACTTTGAGCACTGCTTCCTGGCTCTGGAGGGGAAAACTTGTGCTGTTTGATCTCCAGGAGAAGCTTTTCACACTGGTTTCCTGATATGAACTAGGGTTTTCTCATCTTTGGAGGAACTTGGGACCTCATTATTGCCAAAGATGGCTGTGGGACTTTTGGGGAGCCCAGACCCTTATGTTGAGTGTCACTTCTTGGCCTTAGTGCAGAACCCTCAGACTGCTAGTACCAATCCTTCACCGCACTGGAATAGGCTTTCTAGCTTCCACCAATGACCTTTGGGCTTTCCTAACAGATCCATGAAACATACTTGCATGAGTTATTGTCATGGGCTCTAGGCCTCCAGTTGGACTTGTGTTGCACCCTTTGCCTGCAGTGGATATTGAGGCAGAGAGTAGGAGTGGAAGCCAGAGATTGGTGGAGGCAGCAGGGCTGGGTCAGTGGAGCGGGCCAGCAGCAGAGGCAGGTGTGCTTGGGGGCAGATGGTGAGCTCTGCTGGTGGAACAAGCTGAGGCAAGAACACAGGATGGGTCCACAGCCATGGGAGCTAAGCAGCCTGATTCCAAGCATGCATGTGTCCAGGGAGAGAACAGAAGGGCAGGCCTCCACCATGACAAATTGTCCTGTGTGGGGACAGCCCCCCCAGCCCCTCACCAGGTCTCCCAGGATCTGGCACAAGGAGGTTTTGGCCAGGGGCCACCCTGTCTCTCCATCCCTGGAGGCCCTGGCCTTCACCATTGGTCCTGAGGAGCCAGGCATGTAGTCCCTGCAAATCACCTATCCTCTGCAGCCTCCCTTGTCCTCAGGGCTGTCTGATGAGAGGAGGCTGGAGTTGGCCTTGTGCCACCTCCTTGGCTCTGGGTTTAGCCCCACCCTGGTCAGAACTCTTGGCTCTGGAGATGGTGCTAAAACCTGTGTCCACCTGCATCCCTCACCACTGGCAATGGCCACCTGGCTGCTGTCCCTTCTGATGCAACTCTTCCTGCCTGGACCATGCGGCTGCCCTGGTGACAGGAAAACAGTCCCCTCACTGAGACAGAGGAGGGGAGGGTTATTTATGGACTAGATACTTTACGCTTCTGCTCTGTTAATGGAAAAAATAAGAACTACTTGTTGCCACCAGTGGCCCAGGTGTGTGGAGGACACAGAAGCTGCAGCACAGCAATGCCTCAGTGGCTGCCTGGAGTAGCATCCATCTTGAGCTGCTTTCAGAGAGACAGAGACAAATTTGGGCAGCCCTGCCTCTGTGCCATTACTGGTTGCAGCCTGTATGGCCTGTTACATGGGCTGGCTCTGCTTGCTGCCTACTGTTTTCCTCAGCAGAGAGTCCACATTCTTTCTCTGACTTTCAGGGGTCTCCCTTATTCCTTTGGCTTCAGTCTCAGGACCTCAAGCATCATCCTCTTGGGAGCTCCCAGCAAAGACTGTAACCCTTTTTTTTGCCTGGTCTCTCAGGTCTTTTTCTGAAATTTCAGTAGAAGCCTCACTGACCCTGCAACTCCTGCATTCTGCACTCCTGAAATACCAGCACCATATGGATGACACTGAGTCCTAGCAGTTTCCAGACTCCTTAGACCATGGATGCAGTGGCCTCTGAGTCCTTGGATGGCTGAACTCAGGAAATATTTCTGTAGGTGACCCTGAATGAGCTTTCAGCTACCATACACACCTTGGGTTCAACTGAAACATCCAAGCTGGGCCTTTACTGTCCAAATTCCCATCAGCATTCTGTCCCTCAGAACTCTGAGCAGAATCACCCATGAGGCTGTGTTTCATCATTCTAGAGCTTCAGTAGCTGGCATCTCCAAACCTTGCCAAACTCCCCCCACAAACTAGGTTCAAAGGCTTCTGAACCACCAGGTCAGTTTTTGGCACAGAACAATCTTGTTTCTGGCATCATTTCCCCATAGTACCTTTTCCACCACTGAAACATAATAGCTGACCCCCACACGAAGGAGGATGCCAAGTATTATTGGCTCACAGTTCCAGAGGGCTCAGTCCATGGTGTAATGACCTTCTCATCCTATGGCAGCAAGGAATCAGAGAAAAGGGAGGAACTAGGGACAAGATTACCCTCCTCTAGGTCACCATCCAGTCACCATCCTGCAACCAGGCCACACATTCAATGATGATGATGCATCAGTGACATGGGTAGGGGGGACCTTGTGCATGTGAGACTTTGGGGATATTTGAAACCCAGCTACAGAGGCTGGGCCCACGACCAGAGTTGTACTTTCCCTGGGTAAGTGTCCTCTACAGGGTCTGAATCTCACAGTAGCAGGGGGCATCCAAACCTAGAGCTGGCACAGACATCCCCAGCCAATCCACTGGGTTCTCATCCACCCCAGTGGCCAGAAGTGCCTGCCTATGTTGTTTTCCCAGCACAACCCAGCCCTTGTGAATTCAGGATCCAGGTGTTGGTGAGAGAATTTCCTGCCCCAGAGACTCCACACCCTGTGGAAGATATGAATTTCAGCTACCCAGGGACCACAGCTTCAGAAGCTAGGAGGAAGCTGGGCATGGTGGTGCACACCAGTGATCCCAGCTGCCTGGGAGGCTGAGGCTGGAGGATCATAAATCTCAGGCCAATCCCGGCCAACCTAATAATATCACAGGTTTGAGATGAACCTTCAGCACTTGGGCCTTTGGGAGGGGCATATTTAAGATCCAAGCTGTAATGTACAGCAGTCAGGAGGCCCCTGAGCTCTGAGATAATGGCTTGGTATTGTCCAGAGGTCTGGAATTTGTCAGAGGCAGAGTGTAGAGTGACAGGTTTTCAGGTCATGGGGAAGGTGTCATTGAGGGAGACCCAGAACCCTGGGTCCTTCCTGTCTTCCTTTTCTGCTTTCTGACCATGAGATAAGACAGTCACCACCCACCCCTGCCATGCAGGCCACCTTGTTCCCAGAGCAATGCCCATCAGTCCTGGACAGAAAGTGTGAGCTGTAAGAAACCCTTCCTCCTGGGGTGCTGGCATTTGTTACCATCTCAGGACACTGACTGGCACAGGGTAGGGGGAGCATCTTGTCCCATCTATCCTACCACAATGGAACTCACAGCCTGGGCCTCCTGAGTAGGTCAGAGGTTGGACTCTCAGCATTTTAGAGGCCAGAAATGTGAGACTGGGATTCTGCTGTGGACTGCTCACTGCTTATGAGGTGGAACCTTTTTTTAAAATTTTAATTTAAAGGGGGGGAAAAACACAAAAAAGGGTAGAAACAATACAGAATTTCAAAAAAATAGTAAAAAATCACTATTGGATACATTACATATTGTCTTCTTGGATATAGTTGTTCAAGTGACAAAATTAAAGCATACAAAGTGGACATTCAAAGAGTGAGGCTGCAAACAGTTCTGTTCACTGATCCAACAAAAACTTAGTAACATGGTTATGAATCCTACACACTTAAGTATACATACAGTTATCTCCTTTAGAGCACTTTCTTTTCCTCCAATTGCTTTGTTTATTTAAAGAGAAAAAAATGGGAAAAATGTACAAATATTACAGAATTTCAAGAAAAGAAGATAAACTAACAAATCACTAGTTGATAAATTACATATTGTTCTTTTAGAAATAGTTATTCAGGTTACAGAATTAAAGCACACAAAGTGGACACTAAAGCAGTGAGAGTGCAAGCAAATCTGTTCAACAATCCAACAAGAACCTATAAATATGGTCATCAATCCCACACACCTTAACATACATGCAGCTATATCTTTTATAGCACTTCCTATTTCCTCTTTTTTTACAATAGCAATTATACATTTTTAAAATTTTATTTAAAGAGAAGATAAAATAAAACAAAATAGAAAAAAGCGTAGCAACAATGCAGAATTCTAAAAGAAAGAAAGAAAAAGCAGAATGAGAAAAAGCCCCACTAAGAAATCAGTAATTTACAAATTAAGTACTGTCATCTTGGATGTAGTTGTTCAAGTTACAAAATTAAAGGGTACATAGCAAATATTCAGTCAGACTACAAACAGTTCTGCTCAAAGATCCAACAAAGATTCAGCAATATGGTCATCTATTTTACACACTCAAACATACATGCAGTTATATCCCTTAGAGCACTTTCTTTTCCTCTTTTTTACAATAGCAATTACACATTTTGGTTTTATTACTCTTGTTCTTATTTACTTTTTTACACTAGAGACACAATATGATATTTATAAATATGAATCTTATTTATCTCACTAATGAGGACAGTCTCAAGTTGTCTCCATTTGCCTATGAAGGCCTCAAGATCATCCTTTTTTATAGCCGATTCATATTCCATTGTATAAAAATGCCACATCTTTTTCATCCACTCTGCAGTTGATGGACATCTTGGTTGTTTCCAGGATTTAGCTCTCACAAATTGTGCAGCTATGAACATGGATGCACATATATCACTATGATATGAAATTTCAGTTCTTTGGGGAAAATACCCAGGAGGGGGATAGCTGGATTGAATGGAGCTTCCAATCCTAGTCATCTGAGAATTCTCCATATGGATTTCCATAATGGTTGCACCAGTCTACATTCCCACCAACTGTGGAGCAGTGTCCCTTTTTCCCCCGCAGCCTTGCCAACATTTGTTATCAGTTGATTTCTTGATGGCAGCTATTCTTTCCAGAGTAAGGTGATAACTAAATGCTGTTTTAATTTGCGTTTGTCATGTGACCAGTAATGGTAAACATTTCTTCATGTATTTATTTGCCATTTGTGTATCTTTCTCTTAGAACTGTGTGTTCATCTCAGATGCCCATTTTTGGAGAGGGTCTTTGAATTTGGGGGCTTTATGTTTTTCAATTTTTTATATATTCTGGACACAAGTCCTTTGTCTGAGGGGTTGCTGGTTAAAATTCTTTCCCACTCTTTGGTTTTCTTTTCACTTTGTTGGTGATTTCCTTTGAAGTGCAGAAACTTTTCAATAATGTGAGATCTCATTTGTTGATTCTTTGAAGTGTTTCCTGTGCAGTTTGCATTTGGTTCATGAATTCTCTGCCTACCCCTATGTCTCCAAGATTTCTACCTACCTTGTCTTCCAGGAGATTTAGTGTTTCTGTTTTAATATTGAGGTCTTTGATTCATTTAGACTTTAGTTTTGTGCATGGTGATATGCATGGATCTTGTTTCAGTCTTTGGCATGTAGAGAGCCAATTTTACATCAACATTTATTAAAGAGACTATCCTTCTTCCAGTGGGCATATTTAGCCCCTTTGTCAAATATCAGGTGGCTGAGTGTCTTTGTAGTAGTGCTTGCATCTTCTAATCTGTTCCATTGATCCTCAGGTCTGTTTCTTTGGCCATACCAAGCTGATTTGATCACTGTGGCTTTATAGTACTATTTCAAGTCAGGAATTGAGATGCCTCCTGCCTTGCTTTTGTTGCCTAGAATTGCCTTTGCTATTCTAGGTTTCTTCTGTTTCCAAATGACTTTTAGTAGTGTTTTCTCGAGATCTGTGAGGTATGTCAATGGTATTTTGATTGGGATTGCATTAAATCTGTATAACAGTTTTGGAAGTATGGCCATTTTCACAATGTTGGTTCTTCCTAACCAAGAGCAAGGAATGTCCTTTCATTTTCAAATATCCTCTTCAACCTCCTTTTTCAGCATAGTATAATTTTCAGCATATAGGTCTTTTACATGTTTAGTTAGGTTGATTCCTAAGTATTTCATTTTTTTAGATGTTATTGTAAAGGGTGATATTTCCATAATTTCTCTCTAAGTGAGTTTTTTGTTTGTGTACAGGAATGCTATTGATTTTTGAGCATTGACTTTGTATCCAGCTACACTGTTGAACTTGTTTATTACTTCTTGCAGTCTTTTAATGGAGTTTTTTGCGTCTTCTATCTATAGTATCATGTCATCTGCAAATAGTGATAATTTAGCTTTTTCCTTTCCTATCTTTATTCTTTTTATTTCTCTCTCTTGTCTGGTTGCCCTGGCTAGTGTTTCCAGAACTATGTTGAAAAGGAGTGGTGATAGTGGACATCCTTGTGTTCTTCCTGATTTTAAAGTGAAAGCTTTCAGTTTTTGTTCATTTAGTATAACGTTGGCTGTTGGTTTGTAATAGATGGCATTTATTAGGTTGAGGTAGATGCCATGTATTCCAAGTTTCTGAAGGGTTTTTATCAAGAACATGTGTTGGACTTTGTTGAAAGCTTTTTCTGCATCTACTGAGGTGACCATGTGCTTTTTGTTTTTGGCTCTGTTGATGTGGTGTATTACATTTATTGATTTGCTTATGTTAAATCATCCCTGCATTCCTGGAATGAACCCAACTTGGGCATGATGTATAATCTTTTTGATGATTTGCTGCATTCTACTTGCCAGTATTTTGTTGAGAATCTTTGCATCAATGTTCATTAGTGAAATTGACCTATAGTTCTCTTTTTTGGTTGGAACTTTCCCTGGTTTTGGTATCAGAGTAATACTTGCTTCCAGGAATGATTTAGGGAGAATTGCTTTTTTCTCAATTTCATTGAAGAATTTAAGGTATACTGGCATCAAATGTTCTCTAAATTTCTTTAGAATTCAGCTGTCAATCCATCAGGACCTGGGCTTTTCTTTGTTGGTAAGTTTTTAATTACATTTTTAATTTCAATAGCTGATATTGGGTTGTTCAAAATTGCTATATCTTCTTGATTGAGCTTTGATAGTTCATAAGTTTCTAGAAATCTGTCCATTTCCTCTGTGTTTTCCACTCTATGTGAGTAGAGATTTTCAATGTAGGTATTCATGATCTTTTGAATTTCCATGGGATCTGTAGTAATTTCTACCTTTTCAGTTCTTATTGCATGAAGTTGGGTTTTTTATTTCTTTCACTTGATAAGGTTTGCTAGGGGTTTGTCAATTTTGTTTATTCTCTCAAAAAACCAGCTTTTTGATTAATTAATTCTTTGTATTTTTTTTAGTTTCAATTGCATTGATTTCTGCTCTAATCTTTGCAATTTTCTCTCTTCTAGTAGATTTGGGTTTAGCTTGCTGTTCTGTTTCTAGAAGCTTAAGATGGAGCATTAGGTTGTTTATTTGTGCTCGTTCAGTTTGCTTGATATGACAGTCTATTGCTATATATTTCCCTCTTAAGACCGTTTTCATTGCATCCCACAGATTTCAGTATGTTTTTTCTATATTTTCACTGAATTGTAGGTATTGCTTTATTTCTTCTTTAATTTCATCTGTAGCCCACTGGTTGTTGAAAAGGCTGTTATTTAATTTCCATGTATTTATGCAGGTTTTACAATTTCTTTTGCAATTAATATCCAATTTCAGTGCACTATGGTATGATTTCAATAGCTTTGCATTTACTTAAGAATGTTTTATGGGATAATATATGGTCTATTTTGGAGAATGTCTCTTGTGCATCTGAGAAGAATGTATATTCTGATGTTGGGTGGAACACTCTGTAAACATCTACTAAGTTCAATTGCTCACAGGTATGATTCAGTTCTGTTATTTCTTTGCTTTTTGTCTAGTTGATCTATCTCTTTGTGACAATGGGCTGTTATGATCTCCTGTTATAATTGTGTTCTTGTGTGTTTGGTTTTTCATGTCCATTAGTATCTGTCTTATATAGTTGGGTGCTCCTGCATTTGGCACATATATATTTATAATTGTTAGTTCTTCCTCTTGAATTTTACCACTAACAAGTATGTAGTGACTTTCTCTTTTAATAATTTTAGGTTTGAAGTTCACGTTGTCTGCAAATAGAATAGCTATCCCTGCTTTTTTCTGGGTTCCTGTTGCATGGAATAGTTTTCCATCCTTTGACTTTTAATGTATGAGTTTCCTTTGAGTCAGATGTGTTTCTTGTATACAGCATATTGTCGGGTCCTGTTTCTTGATCCATTCTGTCAAACTATTTATTTTTATAGGTGAATTAATGTCACTCATATTTATGGATATCACTGATATGTAATGGCTCGACTTTTCCATGTTATGTTCCAGTTGTTTCTTTCTGCTAGTCCTCTTATTTAATTGCTTATCCTACCTAGTGATTTCTTTCTGATGTTGTTTTGGGCATTGTGGTCATTTTTGTCTCTGTCTAGTATGTCTTGCAGTACACTTTCTAGTGTTGGTTTGCCTCCTGCTTTTTTTAAAAAAAATTTATTTAAAGAAAATATTTTGAAACAGAAAGAGGGTAGAAACAATACAAAATCTCAAAAACAAAAAAAACACAAATAGTAACCAGTAAGAAATCACTAGTTTATAATTACATACTTTCCTCTTAGATGCAGTTGTTCAAGTTACAAAAGTAAAGTCCACAATGTGCTCTTCCAAACAGTGAGACTTCAGTCACTTTTGCTTATCCATCCAACTAAAACTTTAGCAACATGATTATTAATTCCACACATTCAAACATACATGCAATTATATCCTTCAGAATACTCCCTTTTCTTTACAATAAGTATAAGCCATTCTTGTAAACTAATTAGAAGTTCTACACATGTATATGTCTCTACACATATACCTAGCCATTCTGTATTAGAGGGAGAAACAAATCAAAACAAGTCAGCAATACAAATTCTTAGAGAAACACGAAATGAATAGAACATACAAAAATACAACACTAGTATGGTAGTCACTATGATGTCTCTTGTTATTTTCAGTAAAATTGTCTATATCATCAAATATAGTATAAACTTAACATTGTGTTACACTATTAATAAAATCTAAATATTGGAGACATTATAGTACTTCAAAGGCAGTTAACAATCAAACAAGAATCAGTATCCTATTGAATCCTGTCATCTTCAGAGTAGTTGCCCCTACTCTCAGACTCAACACTCTCCAGCATACCAGAGTCAAATAAAATCAGTCAAGATAAAACAGTGGTATAACCAATCTTCTCTGACTTATCTCTGCCATGCTATTTTTCTGTTGTTATTTGTTTACTTTTACCCTTCATTCCACTCTCTGCCTCTTTCCTTGGGGCCTTTCTGCCATTATTGCTGGAACCCTGGTGATTTTCTTCTCTCTCTAGAATGTCCTTCAGTATTCTTTTCAGGGTTGGCTTGGTGGTCACAAACTCTCCCAGTTTCTCTTTGTCATGGAAATATCTTGTCTCTCCATTAATTTTGAGAGAGAGTTTTGCAGGGTACATCATTCTGGGTTGTAGGTTATTTTCTTTCAGGGCATGGAGTATTTTGCTCCAAGCTCTTCTTGATTTGATGATTTGCACTGAGAAGTCTGCTGTGATTTTGATGAGTTTTCCTTTATAGGTAATCTGTTTCTTTTCTCTGACCACATTTAATATTCTGTTCTTGTGATGGATTTCTGGGATCCTGATTATTATATGTCTGGATGTAGATCTGTTTTTTGTATCTTGCTTCACCTGAGTTAGAATTTCAGATTTAAATTCAATGATGAGGTCACAGAGGTATTTCTTATTTCTGATGAGGCTGTCTCTGACATTACAGGTTTGCTGCTCTCAACCTCCTCTGCATTTACCTCTGTTGGACTCACTCTCCTTGGTTCTGAAGTCAGGGACCTTTTTTCTTTCTCTGTCTTGTCATGTTTCCAGCCCCCTTCAGACAGTTGGGTGGTGGAGGTCTCTGGGCCTTTCATATTACTTACAGTTTTTCTGCAGTGCACTTGCTAGGGAAGTACCACCCCCTAGTCTGCTGTGGATTTGTGAGTTGCACACTGAGAGCTGACTCCTCCCCCTATGCCAGTCAACCAGTTTATGCTTAAACAAGTTTGTGTATTCCCTGGGGATGCCACTGGCCTGCAAAAGCCTCATCCCTGGGTTTCAACCAGGGGTGTGACCCTGCCTAAGCAGATCCCACCAATCTGCTTTGGAGTAGGAGTCATCAGTGGATGCTGCCTTGGGTTTTGATTTAATCTGGCCCTGCTGAACTCCAAAATGTCACCCAGCCAGTCCTCCCAATTTGGGGAATCCAGTTCCCTAACTCACCAAAGTTCATGCAGCTCGACTGGCTGTTTCAACTCCCTTTCTCATCACCTCCTTCAGCCGAGGGTCTGGAGCTCACAAACCCCCACTCTTGGCAGGGCCACAATCTCAGCTCGATCGTGAGTCACCTGACTCTAAGACATGCCAAAACAATGATGGGGGCTTGCCCAGCTCCAGCCCTCTGTCCATGCTTCTTCTTCTTCTTTCTTTTTTCTTTTTCCTCAGTTTCTTCCTGGGTTGTGAGAATTCCTCTCCTTTTGTCTGGCTTTGTCCATATTGCCAGATTCCATTGTCTGAGTTGTTTTTATTTTTTTATCTCAGAGAGGCTCTCTTATCATGCTGCCACTCAGTCAGCCATCTTGCAATCCCTCTGAGGTGGAACCTTGAATTTGCTTTTTTTGCAACACTGAAGATTGAATGCAGGGCTTTCTCACTGAGCTGAATCCAGAGCCCTTTTTTAATTTTTTGTTTTCAGTCAGGGACTTGCTAAGTCACCTGTCATTCAATGCTAATAAGTTCTAGAGGAAAGACACTGT
>PVLA01016455.1:0-20653 GCA_004027455.1 Hydrochoerus hydrochaeris
ATTAACACATATTGTTTAAGATTATCCCTGCCTGGCCCTAAGCCTGGGACGCTTCCTGCTTGGGGTTTAAGTTACTGCCAAAAGTTAGCAAATATATACTCCAGCTTCTGAAAAATAAAGTAGATTCAGATTCACTCACAGACTGGAGTGCAGTGTCTTCTGTCTCTCACTCGCCGACTCCCTGACCACCTTTGGGACCTCTGAGCCCTGCCACAACTGGACTCCGGCAATTTAATATAACTGCAAGAAGAATTACTTTGAGAAGAAAATATCTAGAATGAAGTATAATGAGACAAGTAAATAAAAATTATTGAAGATCAGATTTAAAAACACCTGGAGAACATGATGAAACTCAAGCATACATTTCACTAAGAAGAAGAGAGAAAAAGATGCTGGGTCCCAAGAAGTATCTGAAAGGATTACTGCTGAAAATACTTTAAACTGATTAAAGACACCATTATAACCCAATCTCCTGATAAACAGAGCCAGAAGCAAAAAGTATGAGTATAAGCACTTTATCTGGGCATGTCCACACACAAAAAGCCAGAGTAAGACTACTTCAGGGCTCAGGGGCATCTCAGGACATCTGAGGACATGATTCCCCACTTATCTAGGGGAGGCACACAGTGGGATACAGTTATGTAACCATGACTTAGCACAGGTAAACATGCATGCACTAGTTACAGCCCTATGTAAGAATGTAGATATGAGATGACAATCTGTATAAGAATTATACACTAAAGGTGCAGGCTCCTCTTGGGCTCTTGTTCTGGCTTTTGTGTTGTGTTCTGCTCCATGCTGCCTGCTGATGTTACTGATGCCCTACACACGTGTATTCTTTAACCTTGGGACCTTGCCCTTAAAAATATCCCCTGGGTCCCCTAAGCGGGCTGACAGAGGCAAAGGTTATATTAAATAGAGAAGGAAGCTGTACAACTTAAAGGAGGTGTTGTACCAATGTGGCCTTCTGCTCATAGTCAGATTGTTAGTCTCATTGGGAATCATAAAAGAAGGTATAAGAGCAGCTCATACTTTAACAAGCTAGTTTAGGACTTCAGAGATTGTTCCACAGGTCCTCTCTCCTACTGGACAGAACCTGCCACAGAGAACGGGGACTGCCGTCCTCAAGATGGTGGGCCATGTAAGCACTGAGTGCACGCCATGGTATCTATGCCCCAGCCACATTGGGAAAACCCCAGGGCAGAACATGATATTATATAACAAGTGCATGAGACAAAACACTGGCAGACTGTGGCAAGGTGTCATGAAAGACAAAAGAAGCAGCCACAATGCAGGGCAGATGTGGGGGCAAGGGCTACATGAATCTGTGGCAATAAGCCTGACTCGTGGATTTAGGGTAACCCAAGAAGAAAATCTCCTGCAGACCTCAGTCCAACCCATTCAAAGGCCCTAAAACTCAAGCAAGGTAGCAAAAGGAAAACAGGGAGGAAAAAAGGAAAACAACTAAAACAAAAGCTTACTTTTCAATCGAATCAGTGGAAACCAGAAGACAATGGAATACCACCTTTGATTAGCTCAAAATCATTAGATTTTGACAAGTCAGATACTATGAGTTATAATCTTGAAGGCAACTACCAAGGAAAAGGTTAAATGTATACAGTTTCTTAGACAACAGGGATGTCAAATGGAGCTAGGAAAAATATATATATTTGCCCCTTTGGAATATATGTATACATGTATATATTCCAAAGGGGCAAGAATGGAGATTAGAACAGGCAAAACCAATATAAAGTCATATAATCATTTGGTAGATTTAAAATCAATAATTACAGTAAGTATAAAGCATTTAAATAATCCAATTAAAACATAAAGATTGCAGCTTCTGCAATAAATAAGACCCTGGGAGGAAAGTTTAGGTTTCATCTCTGTGTTGTCTATAACATGACACTATAGCTGCTTGGCTTAGGTTTGAAATTATGAACCATAAGAATCTAACTTATCGCTGTGTACTAAACCAGGCAATTCTTTTATAACTCAGGTCCTTCACCATCAGTGTGAAAGAAACCTTTAACTGAAAAAATTCATCCTAGTCCTACTTTATGGTGACATAGACAATGCATTTGTTTTTAATTCCATATGACAGCCCATCCATACATGAACATGGCTACCTATTTTTCCATTTACACAGCCCAATTTCTTCTTAATAATTTTTACATGATCATCACCATCTTTCTATCTAGCCATGCACAGAAGTGTGTTCCGATAACCCCAGCACTGGGAGAGGCTGAGACAGCACTAAGGGAGGCTGAGTCCCACTTGGGCAACTCGACAAGATTCTGTCTCAAGACAAAAACAGTTCAAAGGACTAGGGATGTGCTCAGGGGTAGAGCACCTGTGAGTTCAATCCCTAGTGCCAACAAACAAACAAACAAACAAACAAACATTTCTTTTACAGTTGGCCCAGGTTGTTGAACTCTTTTTGGGCTCTTGCTTCAGTTTCTGTCACATTGGCAGCTTTCCTTTTTTTTAGTTTCCTCCTAATTTCACACCCTTGGTAAATGATCCAAAAACCATGCTGTTTTCATTTTATTTCCTGACAAGAATATTGACTAGAATATGGCTGATGATGGTGCTTCAAGACAGGTTTTGGTGAGCTTTCTCTAAATTGACCGATTCATTCATCAGGATTCTGAAGGCAGCAGATTAAACCTTAGTGAGTCTGCTGTGTGGCCAGCTCCCATCTCTCCACTCTGTCCCCAAAGTCAGTATGAGAGGTTTGGTAAGATGTCTTACTAAAATCAGAATCAGTTCTATCTGTCAGACTAAACCTAACCCTCTCAGTAGTGATGGGAAACCCTATTTTAATTTGTTTATGGTGGCAAAGAGGAAACTACAAACAATATGCCAGCCTGAAGACTTGGGTTAGAAAAAAGTATAAAATCCATTGCCTTGTCCATGTATAGGCACTAAAACTGCTAGACATTTTTTTTTAAGAGGAGACTATGTTGGCATACACAGGATCTTTGAACCTCTGGAGAAATTCAACTGTGGTCGCAAGCATGAATAACAGACAGACATAATGAAAGCACTGAGAGACTTCAGAAGCCCTAGTCAAGGTAGGCTAACACCTCTATCATCTAAAAAGCTGCAGAGGCCTTTGAGTCTCACAGGACTGGAACATTTACTTTTGCCAAGTCTCTGAGGGTCTTCCTAGTGAACTAAAGTTATAGCAGGGGGCTCCCTTGCTGGGCACCTGTATGAGTCAGGATGCTTTCTGCTGTACAGAACAAAGACCCTGACACAAATCACCATAAACACCAAGGAAATCTGTTATCTATCAATTCACACTCCAACAGGTAGAGCAGACTTCAGGGTTGAAAAACTTGGTAACGCAGGTCTATCAGATGATAGACCTATGTTACCAGGAACCTTTCCTGTCCACTTTGAAAGAGAAATAGAGTGACTAAAATTAACTTGGGCTGTGTATCAGAAGTTGAGAGGATGTTGACAAGTCAGCCATTGTCCATTAGGGGGTTCTTGAGAGTTGACTGCATGGTGGAACTTCTAGTGTTAAACAAGAGTTTCTTTTATTTTTTCTTTTCTTTAAGAAAGGATCTTGCTATGTAGTCCAGGCTGGCTTTGAACACACAGTAATCCTCCTGCTTCAGCCTGTTGAGTGCTGGGATTACAGGCATTTTCCACCATGCCTGGTTCTTTTTTGATTTTTAAGAGTCAACTTCAGTGCAACAACTTTACCCCCTGCCTACCCTACCTCTGTATAGTCCTCAGGATATTTTCCTACCCTACCCTACCCTACCTCTGTATAGGCCTAAGGATATTCTCCAGTGCAGGAGTTCTAATCAGATATCTAAGTGTAGGCGGGGCAGTTCCACAGATATGCTATTTGAGGAAGAAATGTTTCATTCCTTTTGGAAGCTTGTGGCAGAAAATCTACCAGAGGGAATGCCCAGATAGCTTTCTCGTTGAGAGTTAACCTAGCTTAATCTCAGCAAAGGGTAAAACATAAACCTCATGGTTCTATATTGACTTCACTAATGGGTTTAGTGAAGAGAAGTGGATCTAGTAAACAAAACTAAGAGGCATCATTTTCACTAATATATGCTGCTCTTACCTTTAATCAGGAATATGTAAATGCTATCTAGATAATGTGGACAATATTTGTCTTTATCTCTTAGCTAGCAAAGTGTCTTCAAAAAACAAGGAAAAAAATTTTTTATGCCACTAGGGATTGAATCAAGAATCTTGTGCTTTCTAAGTAAGAAGTCTACCAGTGAACTACATCCCCAACTCAGGGACAGAGTTTTGATAACTCAATTTATCATGTATATTAAATATACAATGTATACTAAAAGGAGAAACTATTAATATTAATTTTGCTGAAGGATGATTTCAATGTTCTTAGACATGTATGTTTGTCTTAGTCTTGTGAGTTGCTTTTTCAAGGATAAGAGATTTGAAAAGGAAAGAATTTCATTTCTATAGTAAGAGGAATGTGTAACTTCTGTTGACCTTAAGAATAGAAATTGCCTTCAGTTGAGTAAATCTCATTCAAACCACATATTTTCTGACTAGTCTCCCTACCTTTGGATAGCAAATACATTTCTAAGAAATAGATGTTCCAAAAGTTAGCTCCCCAACATAGGAAAGGTATCTCAGAAGCTGAAAGAACATATTTAAATAATGGAATGTTGGAATTAGAAAAGACCACAGATATGATATTTATGCTGCATCCTGTAAATATTTGTGAGAAAAATCTTCTGAAAATATTTTTAATGCAAATACTTCAAATGAAACCTTGAGACACATTCAGCCTTCCATGTATTAATTTATCTATCCCTGTAGACTTTCTAGTTTATTTGTTTGTTTAACAACTTTGATATGTACTGTGCGCACTGCTGTAGGCATTGGGAGTGCATGGTGAACAATACGACCATAGCCCTTGTCCATGGGGAAGTTACATTCTTGGGGGGAGGAAGAAATAACCAAAGGAATGAGATAGATACATGTCACTTCTAATGATGACAAGACAGAGGAACAGGACTTCACAACAGTGATGTAAGAATGTGCTGTCGCTGAAGTTGAACAGTGTCCCCAGAGGTCTGGGTAGTAAAGGCATGGTCTGTCTCCCAGGAGATGCAATAGGAGGTGCTAGGAATCTTCAGGAAGTAGGGCCTAGTGGGAGTGCTTAGGCCATTGGTGGTCTGACTGTGAAAGGGATTGGAGGACTCCAGCCCCTTCCTATTTCTTTCTGCTTCCTGGCTCATGAGATGAGCAAGTTGGCTCACCCTGCCATTACCATGTGGTGCCCTCACCAAAGGCCTGAAACAAGGAGGCAGCCAAATCTTGGACTAGAATCTCTGGAACTGTGAGCTCAACAAAGCTTTTTTAAAAATCTATTAATGCATCAGGCATTTTGCTAAAGTAAAGCAGTCATCTTGAATGCAATGTTCAGTATGAGTGAGTCAGAAAAGGCCTTTGAAGAGGTGTTATTTAGCAGAGAATGCAATGATGGAAGACAATGACCATGCACACAAAAATCTTTACTCCAATAGGAATTATATGTGCAAGGGAAGGCTGAAGCACTAGCACATTCTTGGTTGGTAGTCAAAAATGTGTCTAATTGAAAAATCATGTATATAACATTTATGACTGTACGTAAAAATATGGCCAAGTGTAGCTCCTGCCCCAGGATGCTATCTATAGTCTGATATGTGACTTGGGTGTTGCTGAGAATTTAAAGAAGAAATAAAAACTGCTGACTTTTATTTCCTATTTTGCTAATCAATTTCTCATCACTGTAACCTCTCAGATGCTCTTCATGCAAATGTGAGTGTCTTTGGCTGCCATCTTATTGTTTGCTTTCAAATTAGGATACAAATTTACAATAAAAAAGTGTACAGCATCTGATCATTCACGGGTCTTAGACACACTTTCATTAGTCAAAACATTTTCATTATTTCCCATTGTGACAGTGAAACTGTCAATAAAGTAAAAAGGAAGTCCATATGTTATTGTCCAAAATACAGCAATTGGTAAACTTTTACTACAATGTGACTAGCTAAGTGCAGTAACACATTCCTGTGATCCTAACTACTTGGGTAGCCGAAGCAGGAGGATCAAAAGTTCAAGGCCAGCCTGGGCAACACAGCAAGACCCCATGTCAAAAAAAAAAAAAAAAGTACATACTAAAACACATGTCCCCAAGCCTTTGTCCAATACTACTATAAAACAAAACTTTTAAGAAACTGCATTAATGGTATGGCTTTACAAATGTAAATATGAAAAGACTGATGTAGAACATAATGTTGCTTTCTCAGAAGATGAGGCTGAAAATCACTCTACAGTTTTATTTTCTGAATACTCATTATTTAACACATGTAGTAACATCCTTATGAATAGAAGCAAAACTCATTTAAGAAAAAGAACAGACAGGCATGGGGTGCATTCCTGTAACCCTGGTGCTGTGGGAGGCTAGGGTAGGATGATCACAAGTTTGAGCCCACCGTGGGCAACTTAGTCACTTAGTGAGAGCCAGTCTCACAACAAAACACATGGCTTAATGTGAAAGTCCTGAGTCAATTTCCGGCACTTAAAAAGAAAGAAATAATAGGGCATGGTGGTGGGCGCCTGTAATTCCAGTATTTGGGAAACTGAGGCAGGAGGAGGAGTTAAAGGCTAGCCTGGGCTACACAAGTAAGTTTAAGGCCAGTTTGAATTGCATAGTGAGAACCAGTCTCAGAGAGAGACAGAGAGAGAGAGAGAGAGAGAGAGAGAGACAGAGAGACAGAGAGAGAGAAAAGAGTTGTCATATAATCTGACATATTGAGGACAATAACAAATGAGGAAAAAAAGTATACTGAGGATGATTAAGATATAAGCAGAGGGCTGGGGATTTAGCTCAGCAGCATAAGCACCTGCCTGCCAAGCACGAGGTTGTAAGTTCAATCCCTGGTACAAAAAAAAAAAAAAAAAAAAAAAAAAAAATATATATATATATATATATATATATATATATATATATATATGTGCAGAGCCTCAAAAATGGATGCACTAAATAAGCGTCAAAGGGCTAGGAAAAGCTTCTTAAGAAATCTGTTGTTATCTTGGAATGTTTTTGCAAAAGTACTTGTGATGTGGAGTTCAACTATGAAAGATGGCATCTTTGGTTATACTGCAAAAATCAAAAATCAATACTTGATTTATTCTTTATGAATTATCTGATTAAAGACTTAGCTGAAATTATTTCCTTAATTTCGTTCAACATAAGGTAAAGTGTTTACACTTTTTAATTTTCCATTTTGTGTTAGTTTTCCATCACTACAGTGAAGTACTTGAGGCTGCGTAGTTTGTAATGAAGAGGTTTTACTCACCCATGGTGCTGGAGGCTGACTGTCCAAACAGCATGTCACCAACTCTGATGAAGGACTGCTTCACTGCATCTTATCCTGATGGCTGCCATCACAGTGGGAGAGCCTGTGAGATGATAAGGATCACATGCTGAGCGAGGAAACCAGAGATGAGAAAGTGGCCAGGATGCTCATAAGAAGTCCATCATTCCTCCCAGGATCGGAGCCCTTGGAGACCTAATTGCTTCCCCTAGCCCCACTCTTAAAATTTCCACTTGTTGACACTGTGAGGAGCCATCTCCAATGCATGAACACTGGGGGAATGCCCTCCAACCACATCCAAACCATAGCATATTTCAAGATCAAATTGCAATAATTATCTTCACTATTTCTATGTTGTTCTCATTCAACTTCATCTCACACTGAGCGATCCTTTTTCAGTATTACTCTTGAAACTAATATTATTATTGAAAACTAATACTGCTGTATTAGTCAGCTTTTTGTGGCTGTGACTAAAATACCCAAGAACCCACAACTCAGAGGAGGACAGGTTTAATTTTGCTCATGGTTGCAGAGGTTTCAGTTCATAGTCAGCTGCTTTAACACAGAAACATCATGGTGGGGGTACCTAGCAGATGGAAAGCATAACACAGGAGAAGAGCACAAGAGAATGGCCAGGGGCCAATCACAGTAACAGTGATCATGCCTGCCCAGACACGTCTGGAGGATGCTTTACAAATCCCACGGGTGGCTCTCAAGCCAATCAAGTTGACAGCCCATCAAGTGTCACAGCTACTACAAAGAAGCCCACACTTGAGCAGATTCTCACTTGAACCAATAGATTTGGTTCTGTCTTAACAAACAAACAAACAAACAAAAATATATATATATGTTATATTTGTCATATAACCAATAAAGGGACAGGTGAAAGGAGCCGTGTTGTGTGTCTACAAATGATTTCTACTTAAATTCTTACTTGGACACCCTTTTCTCAACCCCAGCACGAACTAGAAGAGCTAGCATGCCAGAGTTGACATTCCCCATGTGTGATCATTGACTGACTGAGTCAACCGAGTAAGAAACACCCAACTAAACTGGCTTGGCATAGTTGAGTTTAAGAGACATATAAAAAGGAATCAAAGAAGGAAGGCTTGTTTCTCTGGAGGACTCCAGCCTTCACCTTCATCTTGGATGAAGCACAGACCCTTCAGCCTCCTGACGCAGACTCACACAGGACAGTGCAGTGAGCTCCAGGCCTGTGACTGGACCTGCAGAGCTTCAGTGCACAGACGTTTTACCTTTTCCCACACCCACTTCTGTGGGCAGCCTTGTAAATTCCTACTTATTTGTTCATCTTGCTTTGAATCTGCTCCTCTGGTAAACACTGACCAACACTCTGTGCGTTATCGCACACTTACAAATCCAAATGAAGCCACTGTTTCCACTTGTCCTTGCTGACTGCTGTAATCTTCCTAGGTGTCCAAGGCGAGGCCCTCTCTGGGCCCAGCAAGAGAGGAAACTGGGCATCTATGACGAACACTGGCATATTCCTGTTTTATAATTACATACGGGTGATGAAAATTCCTTTATGCATTGTTAATTTCCTTAGTCTTCTTTGTTTTCTTATTTGCCAAATACTTACATATGCTTTAGACTGAATGCTTGTGCTCCCTCAGAATTCATATGTTGAGCCAAGGATATAGCTCAGCAGCACAGCACCTGCCTGGCAAGCACGAGGTCATGAGTTTCATTCCCGTCACACACACACACACACACACAATTTGTATGTTGAACCCTAATCACCATCACGATGGTCATAGGAGGTGGGACCTTTGGGCAGAGATTAGGTCACGAGAATGGTGTCCTTATGAATGTAATTAATCACCTTAGAAGAGGAGACTCCACTCTTGTGCCTTTCTTCAGTGGGAAGATCAGCATGAGTCAGAAGCAGCTTTCACCAGACACAGAATCTGCTGTGGCCTTCGTGTTGGACTCCCAACCTCCAGAATTATAAGAAATGAATTTCTATTGTTTTAAGCCACCCAACGTATGCTATTGTTAATGCAATCTGAATGAACCAAGATAACACAAGAATACTACCAGCTATGTTCCAAGCACTTCATACTTTTTAATTAGCTCATTTAATTGTCAAAACTGCCAAATGAGGTAGGTGCTGTTGTTATCCATCCAACTTTTTAGCAGTGGACACATCTAAAGACCAACTTAATGGCAGAATAGTGCTATGAACACAAGGCATTTTTGGCTGCAAACCCTGTGCTCTTAAACCCCAAGCTTTATGCCCTCTCCCCTGCTCTTGCTTCTACTTTAAAATATTCTGAGAGTAGCTATTACCCTTGCACATGTAGACAATAATAGGCTTGAACTAACTCTGACTGTTGCTCTGTAGAACACACTGTCATTCATCAGCCAAGCCAGGAAGAAACTTCAGATATCACAGTAAAGGATCACGATTAAATGGTAGTTTTTCTCACTCTTCCAGGAACTGCCTGAATGGCTGTTTCTGTAAAGTCTAAAACCCTGAAACCTAGCCTCTCTTCTTTGATGCCTGCTGACCCTGACATGGCACAGAAAACAGTTTAATTGCTGGTTGCTCTAAGGGAACGACCTCTGGATGCCTGGCCTGGCAGTGCAGTCCTTCAGCATTGTACTTCACTTACGTTTACTTTTCGTATACATTCTTAGCTGCACCTACTGGATTAATTGCTGTTTTATTTTTTCTCTCTGCTCATTTAATTAACTGACTTTCAGTGTTGGTTTTTACATTGTCAGGGTTGTATTTTAAATGAATGAATCAATTAATTAATTAATTTTGTGGTACTGAAGATTCAACCCAGGACCTTTACACTGAGCTACATCCCTAGTTCCCTTTTCTGTACTTTAAAAAAATTTTTGAGACAGGTGTTGGAGACCACTACAAAGCCGCTCTGAGCAGGATTTAAATTTTACTAACTGGCTTTCTATGTTTATCTGTGAGTCTGTCCTAGGCCTCAGCCCCCTTGCCTGGCGACAGGAGCTGATTCATAGTAAGTGAACCTCTATGAATCACTGATCATGGCTGAGGTTTGTAGTAACCAATGAGGCCAAAGACACCTCAAAGGCACGATAAGGCCACAGCTGAAGACACTTTGGCTCCTCCACCAATTAAGTAAATGGAGACAGCAGTTAAAGGAAGTTTACACCTATAGTCTCCATTCTACCATGGCTGTTATCTTGGAAATAAGATGGTTCTCCTAAATTGGCCTAATTTACAACTTGGAGACTCCCAGGTCCTGATCATTTCCTGCCTTTTCTTAATTTTCTCACCCTTTGTCCGTGGTCCTAATAAAGTAGGCTAATCCAGAGAAGACAGGTCTTAACCCTCAGAGGCATGAGCTCAACTAAAGGGTTTTGATCTTCCTGGATGGAGCCCCTAAAATTATACAATTTGTCTCTTTTTATTTAACCTCCACCATACACTCATTTGGAAGATTGGGGATCGAGGGCAGAACCCGATAGACAGGGTATCATTAAGTTGTTGTATGGAACTACTCAGACTGCTTCAAAGTTTGGGGGCATCTAAGGATACCTGAGGATGTGACCCTATTTGTCTAGTGCAGGCACACAGTGGGATACAGTTATGTAACCATGACTTGGTACAGGTCAGTACTCACAGGCAGTGCACTATGTAAGAATATAACTATGGTATAACAACCTGTATAAAATCATACAATACAGATGCTCTTGTGCTCGTTCTACACCACGCTGCCTGCTGTTGTTGCTGATGTCTCACAAATGTGCGGTCTTTAACCCTGGGACCTCACCCTTGAAAATCCCCCTTGGGCTCCTCAAGCAGGCTGACAATGGTACAGTTTGGAGGCTGGACTTGAGTCTCTTGCCTCAGCCTCCCTCAGAGTTGAAATGATGTGTGTGCCACTATGCTTGACTTTTTATTATTGTTTAATCTTATTTTTCTTATATAACTAATTAATTTCATTCTCACTTTTTATTCTAAAATTAAAATTGTACCTTTTATTTTACTTATTTTACATCACTTCTATCATTTTATCTTTCCTTATGTATCTTTTTGTCATTTTTTATATTTTAGCATTTGGAGGATCCAGTTCAAAAATCCCGAGTTGATGTGAAAATGAGTCTGTTTAAAACCTTTCAGATTCAGCAGATGTAGAAAAAGCTTTCTTGGTGTTTCCCTTGTTTGACAGATAGTAGTGACTTCTGGAGAAGTGAGGTTACCATCCATCTTCTCTTTATGGGGTTTCATATGCATGAAGAAGGTCATGTGCATCATCCCAAACTTTATGTCCCAAATGTCTGTATGTCTTTCCTGAAGAAATGTTTTTGTTCTTCCCAGATAGGCCTTTCCTCTATCTTTCTCTTCCTCAATTTGATGCATAGGCTTCTAAATGCATTCTTTTATTGAACTAGCTAAGTTTTCTGTCAGCTTCCATATGTGTACAAATAAACTTTATTTCTCCTGAAAATCTTTCTTTTGTCAGTTTAATTCACAGACCCTAAGATCACTAATCTAAAAGGGCAGAATAAAAGTTTTTTCCCCTGAAAATGTTGTTCAGATAATTTTGTAGCTATTATTACTGCAAAGAGGAGTGGTTGGTACAAAACATTTGAAGTACTATTGAGTTAGATAAACAATTTTTAAAAAGTCATCAATCTGGGCATGGTGAGCAGATGCTTGTAATTCCAACACTCCAGAGGCTGAGGCAGGAGGATTGCTATGAGTTATAGGCCAGTGTGGTGGATTAACTAGTGGTCAACTTGGCACACCCAGCAGAACTGAAACAGTGTGCTTCTGGGTATGGAAGGCCCATCTATGGATTGTTGTCAACAGCATAGGAAAAGAACCAGACGGGAAGATGGTGTGCTGTTGATCCTCCTGGAGAAGCTGGTCATGTAATGTGAACTCAGCTGTGCTCATCTTTGGAGGAGGCTGGGTCCTCACTGTCATTGAGGATGGCTGTGGTTCTCTTTGGGGGAGCTCTGGTCTTTACTTTGAGTATCACTTCCTGGTTCTAGTGCAAATCCCTCAGCCTGCTGGCACAGATCCTTCATCCCGCTGGCACAGACTTTCTAGCTTCCACCGCTAACTTTTGGGCCTTCCCAATGCAGATCCTTGATACAGTCTTGCATTATACCTTGTTGTGGGCTCTAGGCCTCAGTTGGACTCATGGAGAACATTGCCATGGGCTCTAGTTTTTCAGCTGAACTCATGCAGGACACTGTCATAGGATCCAGTCCCTCACATGGACTCTTTAGGTCTCTATTACATGGAAAGATCTCTTGGATGCCTCTGCATTTGACTTTTTGGGTGAATATTATAAAATAATTCTAAAAATTATGTGTCTTGTATCAAATCTTCTTCCTTGTAAACCTGGACTACAACTACTAGCCTGGACTACATGATAATCCCTCCTCCCCCAAGAGCCTCAGAATGAAAACTAAGTGGAGTTTGGAATATGTTGATGAACTTGATATTCAGAGATGATTTTTTCCCTTATATGTTTCTCCTATGGGGTAGAGAAAAGCTAAAACCATGCAAAGATTCAAGGGATTGTTTTTAAAGGTCTATGTTGTAGAGAAAGTTTCTATAACATAAACACAATCAGCCATTAGTGGAAAAGATAAGCAGATATGCAGACATGAATATTCTATATAAAACTCATAAAGAATAGCTATTTAAGTATGGCCATATATTTTTTGACTCTACCTTGATTTCCAGAAAGGATGACCTGCAAATCCCTTGTAGACCTCTAAATTTGTAATTTATGTGTGTGGAAGGTATGCCATATGTCTTATATTTCTTCCAGATCTAGAAGTTAAGATATCTCTTCGACTTCTTTAGTATAATTCCAGAGATTCCAACACTTGAGCACTGCTCTTACCTTTCTTAACTCTAAATTTTATATGCAGTGATAGCTCAGTTCACAAATGCTTTCGTATAAAAACAATTTGGTTCACAAACAGAATCATTTGGCAAAATTTTGTGTTTGTTTGTAAACTCAACATCAGGTGACAAACACAAGTGCAGTCATCTATCTCACACAAACACAAATGTGGGCCATCTTTTCCAGACTCATGGGATGAATTAATTCTGTGAACTGAGGTACCACTATATTGGTACACCTGCAGTAATCCTGATTCCTGAACATCCCTGAGTTAGTTAGTTTTCTCTTGTTGCCCAATGCCCAAAATGAAGGCGGGAAACATTTATTTAGCTCACAGTTTGTGGAGGCTTCAGTACATAATCAGCTGGCACCAAGGAAAGGTGGAATGGCACAGGGACAACCGTTCACGGCTACAGAAAATAGCAAAAGCAACAAGAGCAAAAGGGGCAAAAAGGATGAGCATGCACAGACTCTTTTTGTCTCTTGTGATATATGTAGACTACCTGTCCCAGGGTGAGTGTAGCACTCACACCCATAATGCCAGCATTGGACCATGAATCAAACACAAACTCTAGAAGCCAGTCTCCAAAAAGTATCTCCATGACTGCATGAGGCTTTGGGGGCATATCTAGACACAAACCATAACAATCCCTAATGAGAAAAGTACCAGAGCCATACTAAAAAGTAACCAGTCATAGCTTGGGACAGATAATCTTATCTCTACTCAGTTCCCAAAATATCATATCAGGATAACTGACAAATAATTTTCTGGTAATTTTGAAAGAAATATTTTTAAATGGCTTCTAATTTAGATAGTAATTTCACATTGTATAGAGTCCACCAAAAAGTATATACATCAGAAAAATTTGTATAAATATTTTAATACTAAATTTATTGAGACATTGTGATATCAACACAAGTTACTTTGGGCCTCCACAATTACAAGCAGTAGTCAAAGTGGTGGCCCTTAGCTTCCAGACATTTATTAATATGATGAACTCCTGAAGTGTGTATATGTCTTGTGGGCTCTGAAAATTTCTATTTAATGCCAATGAATGTAAACCCTATTTGTTTGTTTATTTTAAGAATAGCTGGCACAGAAAGATTTAAACATACCATTCTATATATAACCAAAATTCTCTTTGTGACTGTGTGTGTATGCATGTGTGCATGTGTGTGGTGCTTAGAGTTGAGCCCAGAGCCCTGTACATCATGCATGCTATGCAAATGTTCTACCACTGAGCTATATGCCCAGCCCTTTCGTTTTTGTTTTGTTTTTTGGAAACAGGATCTCACCTTGTAGTTCAGGTTTGGTCTCAAACTCACTATGGAGCCCAGGCTGGCTCAAAGTTGCAGCAATCCTTTTGTCTCAGCCTCCCTAGTGCTGGGATTACAGGCATGCACCACCATGCCCAGGCCTAGTCCTTTTTATTTCGTTTTGAGAAAGGGTGTTGCTAAATTGCTTGGGTTGGGTCAAATTTATAACTCTCCTGCATCAGCCTCCCAAGTAGCTAGATTATAGGCATGTGCCATCCAGCCTGGCTCTAAATTTGTTTTTAATTTTGATAGAGCTGTCTAAACACTTCATATGTATAAGTGCTGTGCAGGTTAAATTGACATTTCATATTTCCATTCTAAAAGGTAAACATGACCATTCAAAGTTTTTGTAAAAGTCATGTCTAAGAGAGAGAAAAATGTAGAAGCTTATGTATCATGTGACCACATAGACTTTTGGTTCCATTTATTTTAGAATAAAAGGGATTTTATATCTTATTTTAACATTGACAATCATAAGAGACATAAAACAGATCATCCCACAACAGAAAGGCTGCTCTTTAGGCAACTGGAAAGAATTCTTTTTTTGCATCTTTACCAGGTATTTGTAAAGTACAAATGCCAAAGCACTGTAACAGTTTATAAACTCAGGTCACTGCAATGTATTGTTGAAGAGAAACAGCATAAAACACAGGTGTTTTGCTCAAAGGTTTGTTTTTGTTGTTGTTGTTTTGGGTTTTTTTTGGTTTTGTTTTTTATCTTTTTGAGACAGGGTCTCACTATGTGGTTCAGGCTGGCCTTGGGCTCACTTTGTAGCCCAGGCTGGTCTCAAACTTGCCACAATCCGCCTGCCTCAGCATCCCAAGTGCTGGGATTACAGGAGTGTGCTACCATGCTCAGCTTTGCTCAAAGATTTTTAAAACAGGATCAGCAGCCATCAGACTGAGTGTCACAAAGTAAAGTACTAAAACTTCATTGTTCATGTTGAGATAAGTAGCCTTCTAGACAACGTGGTCAGGTGCCACTGAACAACCACATCAAATCACTGAGAAAAGTGTTACATTCTATAGTGCTATAGTTCACAAAACTCACCCCTGCAAGTGATTTGTAGCCTGGGTTACAAACAGGGACAGTGGACACTTGCCAAGGTTGAATTCCAAAAACTTCCCCCAGTGTCTCATGGGCTGAGAAGGACTTTTGGAAGGTAACTGGATCATGAGGGTACTATGCTTATCAGTGTATTAATCCATTTGTGAGTTTCTGGCTGCATGGGTGTCAGGAGTTGAAAGAGGTTTACAGCCACACCATCTTGAACTCACCCTCTCTCATCTGGCTGAAAAGGTGTCATAAGAACATAGTTCCCAGCTTCTCCTACCTCTCCTTTTTGTTTCTTCCTCCTTCTTTTTTCCCTCCCCTCTTTTCTGGCTGCCATGAGTTGAGCAGCTTTCCTCTACTGTGCCCTCTACCATGTAAGGGCACAATTATATGATTAGTAAAGGCACAGTTACAGAATAACAAACTTATAGACGTGTTATAGCAAGTTAAAATCAAAGAGTAGCTTTTGTGTATGCTCCTGCTGCCTGTCATAAAAACACCTTACCAAACTCAGTCAGCCTTGACTGTCGGGGTCCTGCTGCTTTTTTTTCTGATAATGTGCTGGACCAATTTGACTAACTCTCAGCTTGTGTTTCCCTTAGTTAAAAGAATGTATTGCTTCCAATTGGGTTCAAGGACTTTGGCTGGTGCGAAGTAACTCAGTAAAAACACCTTTTACTTTGCTTGCTCCACTGGAACCCCCTCCCCTCTTCATTAGGATGCTCCTACATTATGGTAAACAATTTCTTTTAAGTAACTATTTAGAATTAGTTTGCCTGATGATATATGACTTAGTTCAGTTCATGTGACCAATCATGTAGTAATCTACCATCTGCCGTGTACTTTTTGCTTGCAAAATATATTTAAACTGAACTCAAAACTGCCTCAGTGCTGGATTTGGAACTGATTCCCACCAACCTGCTAGCATAATAAACATTGCCCTCAAGATTCCTAGGTGCAGAGTCTTCCATACAGTTGATATTGGCTTTTCTGCAACAACTGTATCATTTCTGCATTGATACCAGTTGACCATGCAGGGATGGAACTCCCTGAGAGTGTGAGCCTCTCATCCTTAAAATGTGAGTCCCAGTGAAGGGACTGTGACTAATACACAGACCCTACATCAGACTTTCATTAAATAATGAGGACTGGACAGTGACTTTTGGGTTGTTTTTACTGGAGATTGAATGCAGGGCCTTTGTACTGACTGACATTCCCACCTTTAAAAGTGTTTTTCAGGCAGGGTTTTGCTGGTTGCTAAGTTGTCCAGGATGGGCTGGAACTTGCAATCCTTCTGACTCAGCGTCCAGGAGTGCTGGAATTATAGGTTGGCCCCACCACACCTGGTTTGGAAAATGGTGTTAACCTCTACAAAAGATACAAGAACAAAATCAATGGAGGAAGGAAAAACAATGCATGTGAAGAGATGAAGCAGGTGGGGTAAGGCCCAACTTAGCCAATCCAAGATGCTTAGATTATGAATCAGCTGGGGGAAAGCCAAAAACCCACCAGCTCATGCCATGGGAAACCCAGGATCTGGTGGGACCAGAACCTCTAGAGGCGGAGGCTGAGGTGAGGCGCAGGCAGGGGAATGGTTTAAGAGGAACTGTGACCTGACACCTCCTCCCTAATGCCATCCAGTGTGTCATCAACCTCCTCAATATCTCTGTACACAATTGGAAAGGGTAAGGAGAGAATCTCTCTGCCACAAGGGGCTAGTGCGGAATAGTAAAGGAAAAATACAAAAGATGAGAGGAGATTACATTGTGAAAAAGAGATTCAGTGAACATGTAGTGGGGACTGTTGAGATTATCCATCCCCCACTTACCAGCTGTCTTCCTCCACTCAAGTGGCTGGCACCTGGCCACTGCTGAGAGCAGTGCTAAGGAGCACAGCTCTGGAGGAGCCTTCACTCATTATGTGCAGAATGTCCCCTGGAGTTGGACAGTGCCCAGGTAGCACAGCCAATACCTGAAAACCCTAGATCAGAAGTACATGCTTTGAGAAACTGAACCAGCCCAAGACACAAGATAAGTGGAATGGTCCAGACAGATCTGGGAAGCCAACATTTGACAGGCCCCTCCGATAAACATAAAGCCTCAGTCTGCCCTTTGGAGTCCATGCTCCCATTTGAACAGTTAGTCAAGGATCAGCAAGTAGAATAAATCTTTAGTGTGAAAGAGACTGAGATATAGTCTGGCCCCCATATTCATGGGTGCTGCATCCATGGATTCAATAGAGGACTGAAATAGTTAGAAAAGAAAGACTAAACATGCACAGACTTTTTTTGGGTCATTATTCCATAAACAATATAGTATAGTTGTTTTTCACCCAGCATTTCACTCTATTAGTCATTATGAATAATGTAAAGATGATTTGATGTATATAAAAGGATATGAGTTGGCTACATGCAAATACTACATCATTTTTATATGCTATTTGAGCAGATTTTGTAGGCTATTTTGGAACTAATCCCATGAATACCAAAGGACAACTGTAACTAGGAACAAAACTTAGATGAAATAAAGTATGCAAGAAGAGAAAATTATTTTTAACATAAACATGAGAAGATAACAGATACATTGAAGATAAACAGTATATTACAGTCAGAAAACTACAAGAAAGAGTATTTGAAAATTAAAAAAGTGATAGCCAAAAAATTTGGTATAAAATTTAGAACATAAAGTAGAAAAACTCAGCCGGGCATGGTGGCTCACGCCTGTAATCCCAGCACTCAGAAGGCTAAGGCAGGAGGATCATTGCAAGTTCGAGACCAGCCTGGGCTACAAAGTGAGCTCAAGGCCAGCCTGAACTGCATAGTGAGACCCTGTCTCAAAAAGACAAAAAGTAGAAAAACTCAGCAAACAAAGCAAAAACACATACATTTAAAATAAAAAATATTAAAGGACATGTTAAGGACATTTTACATCTAAAATCTAGTAAGAGTCCTAAAAATTAAGAACTGTGGGAAAAAGGTGAGAAGACATAATCAAATATAATTGAAAGAAATTTCCTGGAATGAAAACACATGTATTGTCACATGTGAAATATCCACTTAATGTTAATACATATAGCAAAAACCCATTGTCAAATAACATAAAATAAATCATGCATGGATGGAAGGTAAATGAACAATATGAACAAAGATCATCTCTGAGCTCAGGATTTTGAATGATTTTGATGTTTTTCTGACCAGGGCCAGATCACCCCTCCTTAGGCAACCTGGGGTCCCCCCCACCAGCTCCAGGAAGGTCACCATATTGATGCTGAACTTAGTGTAGAAGCCTGATCAGCATAGTGCACTGCAGCCCAGAACTCCTGAACTCAATTGACCCTCCCACCTCAGCCTCCCGAGTAGCTGGGACTACAGGCGCACCCCCAGCTTGATGATTTTACTACACACAGGTAATTTTTTTCCTACTGAAAGATACGTTAGTAAATATATGTTGGTTATATAACAAATATTACAAATAGTTTATTACAATAAAATTGTAGTAAATGCTAAAAAGGAATTTAGTCACTGAATAGTAATTTTCCTTAACATTTAAGGAAAGACAATATAAAATTTCTTTTTTTGAGACAGGGTTTCACTGTGCAGTTCTGGCTGACCTTGAAATCACAGAGATCCTCTTACTCAGCCTCCCAAACACTGGGATTACTAGCATGCACCATGTCTGGCCTTGATCTCTTTTTCAAAACAAAAAAAATTTTTCTTTGCATCACCATACCTTGTTGCCACGTTTCATGCTATTGTTGTGGCTGGGATGTAGAGAGTCTGCACTGACTCTATCTTGGCCTGGACACAGCTGGTTGGTAGAAGGTGCAGGATAAATAAGGACAAGAAGCAAGCAAGTTATACAATTTAAGCATACACAATGAGTTTCTGTGTTCTTCATCTCAATAAAAGCTGATAGTTGTTGAAATAAGAATGGAATTTTCATGTCAACTCTAATAAAAAAATAAAGCCAGGATGTCATAAAGCATTCTTACATATGATGGTTGAACAGTAATGATCTCACAGATATCTGCCAGAAGCACAAACTCATACAAGAAATACTTCTAAGAGGACAACTGCCCAGCAACTGTCTGTTCAATATCTGCTGATACTACCCTGTTATTAATCATGGTGATCAAAGAATGCTGCCATAATAAGATGGTGGATCAGTGAGCAACAGAATACAAAGTCTCTGGGGAGAAACAATTCATATGCCAGAATAAAACACCCTGGAGAGACCCAGATAGAGGGAGATGGATCCTCTTGACACAGGAAGAAATTAAAACTTAAAAAAGCTCATCAAATACTTCTGGACTACAACTGAAACAGCTAAAAACTAAAGGGACACAGCGTTTTCACAAAGACCTGCCAAGATTGCACCAGCTTGACTCTGCACCGGCTGACAGAACTGCCCAAACTTGTTCCCACCACCACTCACAGGAAGCGTGGCAGCGCTGAAGTTGGGGGCTGGTGAGCCCAACAAAGAGTGGAGAGCAGAGCCATTGGAGGAAACTTCATTGATCCACGGTCAGTGCTGGGAGTGAGAACGCCCACCACGGGAAGGGCGCGACCAGGTGGGTGACATGTTGGAATCCGGCAGGAGGAGCCTGAACTAGGAGTGACAGTGACTTCGGTCGGTTGCTCCCTCCCCAGAGCAGATTTGTGCGATTTGCTTGGACTGGGCCGCGCCCCTGGCCAGGACCCAATGAGACGTCCCAAATCGATTCCCTGCGCCTAGCACACACTGACCAGGTGACTGCCCCTGAAGTTTGGCTGCCCTGGTGGGGAGGGGCAGGCATGCGCAGCCTGCTTACATCTCAGTGACAAGAGCAGGCAGGAAAGGGCGGAGTTCCCCTGCCAGCATGCATCAGAGGAAATATGGCCAACAGGCAAGAGGCTGGGACTGCACTGTAACCTGTGTGGAGGAAGCCAGGGCCATGACAGGAAAGAGAGGCAGGTGGAGGCCCCCAGCCCAGAATCCTGAGGGCCCTGATCCAGGAGAAGGAAAAACAAGGGAGACTGAGGGCATCAAACATGCAACA